>RCUC01150966.1:0-60485 GCA_003697995.1 Taxidea taxus jeffersonii
GGATTAAAAATTTTTAATTGCTCTGTAACAATTATTTTTATTATTTAAATCTGATTTCAATTAGGAGAATTCAAAATAACATAAATATTTTATTTGAAAGAAAAATCATATATTCATTGGGTGTGATGAGTATTAAACATTTTAAAATTGTTGCATAGATTTCCACACAATTGATAAATGAGGAAATGGCAGATAAACACACAATCATATGATTTAACAAGTTAAGTTCTGTAACTATTTAGACTGTTAGGCTTGACACTACCTAAGCTTTTCTCTGGGCTTTTCAAATGATAACATGACCCAAATAGTTCCTGAAAGGAATGTGAAAAGACTGCATAATTTTGAAAGTTGTATTCTCAGGATGGGCAAAATGGGTGAAGGAAGTGGGAGATACAACCTTCCAGTTACAGAATGTGTAAGTCATGGGGATGTAAGGTACAACCTGGGGAATATAACCAATGGTACAGTAATGAGGTTGTGCTGTGACAGACAGTAGCTATACTTGTGGTGAGCATAGCATAACTATAGAGTTGTTGGATCCCTATGTTGTACACCTGAAACTAATGCCACATTGTGTGTCAGCTACAATAAAAAATAACATAAAAAAAAAGACTGTGATAGGACTAGGTCTAAAGAAAGGAGAAATGTTTGAAATTTAAAATAAAATCTTGCGCTGGTGCAACCACTCTGGAAAACAGCGTGGAGGTTCCTCAAAAAGTTGAAAATAGAGCTACCCTATGACCCAGTAATTGCACTACTGGGTATCTACCCTAAAGATACAAACGTAGTGATCTGAAGGGGCATGTGCACCTGAATGTTTATAGCAGCAATGTCCACAATAGCCAAACAATGGAAAGAACCTAGATGTCCATCAACAGATGAATGGATAAAGAAGATGTGATACACACACACGCGCGCACGCACACACACACACACACACACACACACACACACAATGGAATATTATGCAGCCATCAAAAGAAATGAAATCTTGCCATTTGCGACAACGTGGATGGAACTAGAGGGTATTATGCTTAGTGAAATAAGTCAATCAGAAAAAGACAACTATCGTATGATCTCCCTGATATGAGGAAGTGGAGATGCAATGTGGGGGGTTTGGGGGGTAGAAAAAGAATAAATGAAACAAGATGGGATCGGGAGGGAGACAAACCATAAAAGACTCTTAATCTCACAAAACAAACTGAGGGTTGCCTGGTGGAGGAGGTTAGGGAGAGGGTGGTGGGGTATGGACATTGGGGAGGGTATGTGCTATGGCGGGTGCTGTGAAGTGTTTAAACCTGGTGATTCACAGACCTGTACCCCTGGGGCTAATAATAATTATATGTTTATTAAAAAATAAAAAAATATATAAAATCAAAACAAAACAAAACAACAAAAAGTTGTTATCAAAATTAGATGCCAGATTTCCTAGTAAAAACCTGTAATTTACATGTATATACCTTATGCTTGATTATAAAAAAATGTTTGGGCATTACATCTAAAAAAACTTAAAAAAAAATAAAAGAAGCTTGTGTATGGGGATGTCCTTGAACTAATGGCAGAAATAGATTTTTCTGATAATTATTTGACTAAGTGATGTCTGTGAAAGATTACAAATGCTGAATATAGAAATGTATTGTCTTAGCTTGGGTTTTCCAGAAAGTAGTGCCTGAAGCAATGTGCTCATATGCTGCTACTTTATTGGAGAATGTAATCCTGAGGAGAGAAGTGGGGAGGGCATCCAAAGGAGGGAAACAAGAAAGGAGTGTCATATGGTGGTGCATCAATTAGTTGGTCATTTGTAGGTGCGACTGATGGCCTAATCCCATGGCAATGTCCTCCAAGAGGCCATAGATGCTATGCCTCCACACAGTCCATCAGGAGACAAAAGGGAGAACAATTTGTCAATAGGCTTTGTTTTCTTATTGGTCAAAGGTGTACCTCAAGAGTGTAACATCTTGCATGCCTGATTCCCAGGACAGAGCATGAAAGGTCTGAGATAAAGCACTGTCAGGATGTGCATGTGTGAGATGGTTGGGCCAGAAAACTGGTAAGGCCTTTTATTTCTGGATTATAATGAGTTCAGAGGAAAAATCCACAATATTTTTGCAAGCCAGGGGGTATGACTTATTAACTTCTTAATGTATTGTTCTCTCCATCATTTTTTTCTATACCCAATTTGGATTATTTTAGGTAAATGTGAGCTTTTCCAGCCAGAATTGTGTTTGGCTTACATAATAGAAGCTCAGTGACACAAAACATGAAATTTGAGGGGGCATGCAAGGACTACACAGGCAACTCATCTATGCTATCAAAGAAATAGGCTCTGTCTATGCCTGTCCACATTCTTTATTGATGACTGTTCCAGGCTATTCCTCTTGACCACCCTTTAGTCAAGAAAAGCAAAGCAAAAGGACAATCCATGTGTAATTCTGTGTTTTTTTAGACAAAACTGAAGTGCATAAGATAACTTAAAGCTTGAGTCTGTTTTCCATATATTTTAAAATTAACATTATGAAAAATAAGTACTCTTCATGGTATGTTGAAAGTACATTCTATTCAAGAGTTAGGTTCAAATATTAGCTTTTAAGAGGAATTTCCTACAATCACTTTTTTTTTTTAAGACTTTATTTATTTGTCAGAGAGAGAGAGGGAGAGAGTGCACACACAAGCAGGAGGAGCAGCAGGCAGAACAAGCAAGGGAGAAGTAGGATCCCGCCTGAGCAGGGAGCCTGATGCAGGATTCTATCCCAGGACCCTGGGATCATGACCTGAGGTGAAGGCAGACACTTAACTGACTGAGCCACCCAGGCATCCCTCCTACAACCACTCTTAAATTGATATAACATTCTAAAATTTATTAATATTATTCACCACATTAACAAAGGAGAAAGAAGAGTATGATCATCTCAATATATGCAGAAAATGTATGTGATAAAATCCAGTAACATTCATATTTTTAAAAATCTCAACAAACTGGAAATATAAGGAAGTTTCTTTAATATTATAAAAGCTATCAAGTACAAAGCTACTGTGAATATCATACTTGGTATTTCCCCGAGTTAAGAATAGAGTAAATATGTCCACCATCATCATTTATAGTTAACATTTTACTGAGCATCTTAGCCAGTGTTAAGACAAAAAAGAAACAAAGGTTATAAAGAAAGATATAAAACTGTCATTAATTTCAGCCAACATCATTGTATACAAATGAAATTAGGAGAATATATAAACTATTGAAGTTAATAAATGAATTTAGTAGGTTTGCTAGAATCAAGGTTAATATACAAAAATCTATGATAATTTTTATAGACTAGCAAAATGTTAAATAACGAAATTTTTAAAAAAATTTACAATAACATCAAAAGTGTTAAACCTTTATGAATAAATAAAATGAAAGATGTACAAGTCCTTTACACTGAAAAGTTCAAAATACTGATGAGACAAATTAGACTTAATAAATCGATACACCATGTTTCAGCATGAAAAGACTCGATGTTATAATTCTCCTATTTAAATTCCCTTTACTCTCTCTTATTGAGGTGAGAAACATTTTGTGACCATGTGAACACTGTCTAATGCAGTGTTTTCCTTCATGAAAAATATACTTATGATATACTTATGACTCTTTGATCCCATCAACAATTTCATAGTGAAGTCTCAACTAAGGAGCTTGTCCCATTGAAAATTTGTTTCAAAGTCAATTATTTGGAATTTTAAACAAATTTTCCTATAGTTATAGTGTTAAAAAGGATAGTTTGTCTCCCAGGCCAGCCTGCAAAATCTTATTCAATTCATAATAAAATTTATAAATTTTATTTTATAAAAAAAAGTAGGAGAAATTAATTTGGTTTCACACTTCTAATTAAACAAAAGAACAAAATATAATGAGGGAATTTATTAAACATTTTTGAGCTAGAGGAAACTAGATTTGATGAAAGGAAGATGAGGTAAAGCTCCAGATCAACCAGCTCTCCTATGTGTTTCCTAGGCACCCTGGAAGTATTTTATATGGAATTCTAAGCATTACAGCAACCCTATAAGAAACATATTATTTCTATTTGTGGATAGGTACTCTAAGCTCAACAAATTTAAATAACTTATCAAGATTCAAATAGCTGAAAAGAATCTAAGCACAAATGTCAACTTGAGCATGATCTGCTCCAGCCCATATTCTTCTCACTAAGCCATGCTGGGAGAAGTCCTAGAAAATTTCAGTTCACTTCCAAAGACTTCACATCCAGTCTTCTTCCCAGATTTCTGAAGGAAAGAATCTCTTGAGAAAACTTTTTCCAAACCTATTACTTTACAGTTGAGAAAATAAGGCTTGGAAAATTTGAGGGACCCTCTATTTTTGGGCAGGGACAATCTCAAACTCTGTTCCTTTAGATTGCGGTGGCTGCTTTGCTGTTTCTATGGCGGGCGATAAGATTCAGATCCTCATTCTCTCTTTCCTAACACTATTGCAGGGGCCTCCTTACTGGTCTCTTTGCCTCTATTTAAAAATCTATATACTGTTGTTTGAATAAACTTATTAAATGCAACGACATACTGAAGTGGGATAATGATAAGTTTGTAAGGATTTTTTTTTTTTTAAGATTTTATTTATTTATTTGACAGACAGAGATCACAAGTAGTCAGAGAGGCAGGCAGGGAGAGAGAGGAGGAAGCAGGCTCTCTGTGGAGTAGAGAGCCCGATGTAGGGCTCGATCCCAGGACCCTGGGATCATGACCCCAGCTGAAGGCAGAGGTCTTAACCCACTGAGCCACCCAGGTGCCCCAGGTTTGTAAGGATTATAAGAGATCATGCACATAAAACTCTTAGCATATAGCTAAACATTTAGAACCCAATAAATACTTGTCATTATCATTTTTCTATGTAGAGCCCACAAATGACTTTCCATTGTTGACAGAGGAGACGCTTTCCTTAGGATGGGCTGTAGGAAGAGGTTTCAGGTGCAGGTGACCGCCTAATGAGAAGCTCCCTGGCGCAATTGGTAGTGAGTTATAGGCACCAGGATAGACAAGCAGAAAGATCCAAGCAAAGGCATGATTTCAGGTGACATCTTAGTACCAACCAGATCTCAGAGAACCTCTGGAATATATATATTACACCTCAGAGTTTATTCTACTTTGAGGCACAGGGGATGGGCTGGCTTTCTATTACTGAACAGTCATTGGCTATAAGCTGCCCCAGGAGGGACACGAATGCCCAGAATTTCTGGCTCTTGGCCAAATGGTGAAAGAACCTAACATAATAAGGTCCTCAAGAAAAGATTTCAGGTGGAAACCAACAGAAGCAAAGAACACAAAGGCCAGGGGATAGGTGCCAAATAGGAAGTGGAGGGAAGGTGGTCAGGTTCAAACAATATGCAATGTGCATTGGAATTGCAATCTTTCTACCAATTAGGCCCATTTCTCATTGCTGTTTTTCACTTACTCTGTGCCCCAGCTGAACCACACCACTCATTCACAGGCACCGTTCTAGTGCTGGAAAAAATAATAGTAAACATAAGTTTCTTCCCTCATGGAGTCCATATTCTCTTGAGGGAGGTCAATAATAAAAAATGAACAACATGCAAACATAGAATCTCATAAGATATCAAGTAAGGTTATGTGTGATGAAGAAAAATGGAGTAGAGGGTAAGAGCTGGGTAGAGCTGAGGGTAAGGGGGCATTGGGTTAGGACTCCTTTGTTTTTGTTTTCCTTTTAGATGGAGTGGTCAGGAAAGGCCTCTCTGAGAAGGTGATGATTCAGCAAAAAGACAGGTGAGGTGCAGAAGTGAGTGAACTAGGCTAATGTTTAGCAAAAGAGAATCTAGGGGGAGAGGAGAACAAGCTCTGAGATCAGAATGTGCCTTTCTTCTTTTGAACTACACAGAGGGTATGATGGCTGTCATCTGGTGGGTGATGGGGAGTGGTAAGAAGGAGGGTGAAAGCCAGGAACTACCTGATGTAGGTCTTGGAAACTACGGTCATGGGGGACTTTAGATTTCATTCTAACTGTGGTGAGAAGTCACCAAAAACCGTTGAGGATGAGTGGCATAAGTGCCTTATGTTTCCAAGTGATCATCTTAGGGAAGTATATTGGGTATTTATTGCTATTTCAAAAACTATTTGAAAACGTAGTGGCTTAAACAACCACCACTAACTTGCTGACAAGTCTGTGTTTTGGCCATTTGGGAAGGTCTCAGCTGGGACACTTTCACTGTGCTTCAGTGCAGTGGCACTCACTCACACATAGATGATCAATTGGCAGTCAGGGGAGGGTTGCACAGTCTTGCAAGGCCTCCCTCATAGATCTGACAGTTGGCTCAGGTTGAGAGCTGAGGGAGCCTTGGTTCACCTCCACTGGGCCCTCCATGTGAACCCCTTCGTGTAGGTCTCCTCACAAGGCACTTGGAACAGATCTGAGCAGGGAAACCTAACGTCAGTAATGGCTATGTTAAGTTGGAAATATTGATTAGATGTATGGAAGTATTAAGTAGACAAATGGTATTTGTGTATGGGTTTTAAGGGAGAGGCTGAGTTGGAGATACATCATCAACTACTATTTAAAGCCAGTGGATTGCATGAGATTACATCGGTAGTGAATATACATAAAAAACAGAATAAATCCATGACTTAGTGGTTCTTAGGTTGGGATAAGGAATGGATTCAACCAAAGACATTCAGAAGTAGTAGGAGTTTAGTACATTATTAAGCATAATATAACTAAAAAACCAAGCGTAGATGATGAGTGTCATGAAACAGAGTGTTTCATTCTTCAAAATGAAGAGAATAAAAATTATTTGATTATTATTTCCACTCTATTTCAGCAATTTTTCTTTCTTTCTTTCCTATTATTTTAACTTCTCTTCTTCAAAAGCCTCTCCCCATCCAGATTCTGAAAAAAAAAATACCCGGAGACCAAAATGCCAACTTCTTTATTAATAAATGCAATTTGGAGGGTATAGCTTCATAGTAGGCAGATTTATCACATGGTTTCAGGCAGCCCTAGACAACCACAGGCCTCCCCATGTGCTGGCCTTACAATAAGTTTCTTAACTATGTATTTTGTTCTCCCAGATTCTACTGTTCTGTTTTTATATGTTTGTGGACAAGATAGCAAATGCAACCTTTGGGGAAGTCCAATAAATAGCATCCTATTTCCTTGCCAGGATTTAGAAAAAATAAAAATGAAGCAAACGGATGGCCAACAGAGTTCAGAATGTTAATTTTATTATTGGCAAGTGCTAATTTGGAGGACTTAATCTTAGTTTGAGAGCCAAATGGACCTGCTAAACAAGCTTCAAAATTAGGTAGACTTAATGACACTTGACAGGCAGCACTGGGGTTAGGGAGGCATCCAGCTGGTGGAGGTGGGCAAAGAGCTGCCCTGGAAGAACAATGGAGAATCAATAGCTGTTTCTTGGGCAGTTGAGCCTTAAAAGGGAGAAGGGAAGTTCTGGCTATATAAACCTTGCTTACTCTTCCCCAAATTATACTTTCAATCCTGATGGAGTAAATAGAAGGGTAGAGAGAGAATAAAGTTAATACCCACTCAGGAATGGGGGAAAATGCTGCCTCCACAAACATTCAGGACTTTTGCTTCGTAAAGGTATATTGTTAGCACTATTTCATATTTAACTGCCTTTTGGGGGAGGGCACAAAAATGAATCGAGAATAGTATTTCTAGAAGTAATTGAAATCCTTAGAAACTGCTATAAAACAACGTATTTTTCACCTATAGTTTCATATGCAAAAGGACGAAGTAAAAATTTACATGTACGTGTATTTGGTAGGTGTTAGGGAGTGGAAGAGTGGCAGAAGGATGGAGCTCACGGCTTGGCTTGATTCTGCCGAATGCAATAAAGAGACATAGTAGAGGAAAAACAGTGAATCTACAGTTCCTTGAATAATTGTGGAGAAACATGGGCTCAGAACAGTGGCGATTCTGTCCAGAGCGAAAGGTTGGTGAAGAACAAAACGTACAATGTCCATGCCAATATCCAGAAATTGAGCCTTCTTTTGCTAGAGTGAATGAGCCAACATCAGGAATGGAATGGACATATCGTACGTGAACACCATTTCCTCTCCTTCATACAATGACACTGGTGTGAGGAATCTGCTGGTGTGATCTGGCCCCTGAAGCATTAAGTAGGTCAATGAATTCTAGCATATCCCAAACGGAAAGAGCAATCCATGTCTAATCTTTGCCCTGGGCACACTTTAAATCATACTTCCTATGCCCACTTAACTACTCTAAGTTGACAGCTGCTCCTCCGGGCAGACCCTTAAACAGCAGTCACTCTGGAGAGGAGTCCCCAACACACAAACTGCAGGATTGGGAGCGCATAAAAACTGTTTTTGATAACTCCACTTGAACAGAAGTTCAAGGATACATACCACCTCCCTCTGGATATGTTAACTATTTTTTAATGATGTTATCTGATATTTAACAATGTACGCAGAGCAGCAGAGCCTTGAGTTTGTTGTTTAAATATCTTTGATGCTGTGTCATAACAAATTAGTTTCTAAATGTTGCCAATTTGGCAGACAAAGCTGATTATTTCCTGCAATCACACTGCATATGTGCACAAGATTATAATTAATGATCAGGGATGCCAGCCATACTTTAATAATGATCCTTCAGTGTTTAGGAGCCGATTAGAGCGACTGGCATTTGTGCCCTCTGTTGGGGCAGAGGGGAGAGAAAGGAGGCAGTGAATCTGGATAGATCTATCAGTGTCAGAGAATCAATAGTTTGCTGATTTCCGTTATAAATTTGAAGATTCTGGGGGAGTTATTGACAAAGCTGCTGCTGTGAATATTAACAGAGTGTTTATGTAGCCTTCACCGAAGCAGTGCAAGTCCTAATTAGATTGGAATTGGTCTTTTGGCAACTTTGCAATATTTGCTTCCTCAGTGTACCAGTATGCCACAAGAGGACTCTGAGATCAGTGATATATTTCTAAAGAATTATGTGAGCACAAAGTGTTAAGATACCAGAGGTGTTTCATCATAATGAAATGAGATTTATCAACTCTCAGTGTCCAAGATCTCAACTTCCTAAAACACCATGCTTTCTTTCTGGTTCTTGGCAAAAAGCATGGCTAACAAATGAATGTTCTTAAGTGAAGATGATACCATTGATTATAAACATGAGAGAGGGAAGAAGGGGAGTGAGAGAAACACAAATCTTCTCGAGTGGAGCCTATTTTAAAAATATATCTCAAGCCTTAGAATTCCAAAGCAATTACAGTTCAAGGTGATTCCTTGATTAACCAAAGAATTCATCCGGGGGTAATTTTAGATTGTCTAGCATTAAAAATAGTGTGATTCACTTACCATTTAGGACTATCTCCTACACAAATTGAAGTAAATCTATAGTCCCATGAACCTTTACTGAGATACTGCTTACTGTGATTCCAAAAAGCTTTGTATAACCTTAGTTCTTCTACCACATCTTCCTGTGATACTGCAATACAACATTCCAGAGCAAATCTAGTTGTTAATGAAAGGAACATCTGATGATTAGACTCTTATGGGGGTATCTGGAGGTAATAATATCAAACAATACTTCAATTAGACCTTTTATACCAGAAAAAATAAAACGTGATGCTGACATCTACTGTTATGGAACCAATTTTTAGAGCTTGCCAAGAAATTCACAAGAGCCTGCTTTCTTAACTGTGATTTGGATGGCACTTTCCTGGGATTCTTCTTCTTCTTCTTAAGGTTTCATTTATTTGTTTAATTATTTGAGAGAGAAAATGAGGAGGAGAGGGAGAGGGGCAAGCAGACTTCATGCTGAGCACAGAGCCCAAACTGGAACTCAATCTCATGACCCTGAGATCATGACCCACTCCAAAACCAAGAGTTGGGACATTCAGCTGACTACACCACCCAGGCACCCCTTCTGGTTCTTAATCGGGTTCTTAAATGAATTGATCTTTCATCTAACTTTTTAAAAAATTGTTGGAGTGGGAAGGAAGGAGTTGGGTGTGTGTTTGATATTCTAGTCTGACCAGGAAGTCAAATGAAGGTATTTGTAACAATTCTTTTTCTCTTGTTCATAGTTCAGTTGAGTAAACACATAGAGATACACATGGAAGTGAAAATATCTTGGGGATACCAAACTAACACTATCAATTCCTTGGGGTCCTTGCTAACTCCTACAGCAGACTGAGTAGTCCTTCTAGAGGTTCATCCCTCTTTTCCAAGGCTTTCTTCCCTCTTGAGAAACAGATATAGTGTAGAACCTTGTGACATCATGAGACTCAATGAACAGAACTTTGATCAGAAAGCTTAAACTTTTAAAAACTTGTCCTATTATTTGTTTTTTTAATTTCCTGGCAGAATTATTTATGCACTACAAATTGCGTTTATTCAAAGTATATAATGTGATGATGACTTCTGCCAAGTGTATACTAAAATTCTAGAAAATGTAAATTAACATATAGAACAAAAGTTATCTATAGTTGCCCAGGACAGGGGCAAGAGGAAGAAGTGATTATAATGGATGGAAATGGAAATGTCCTCTGTCATGGCTGGAGTGACAGTTTCACAGGAATTGTAGGTTTTTCATCAAGAACTTTCTGAAACCTTTGTATTTATTATCAACAGTATGAGTTACTGATTTAGATCCTGTTTTTATGGGTGTGTTTTCTAAGTCTTTTTTTCTCAATTCCTTCCTTTTTTGGAATTTTAAACATTGTAAATAAAAAAAACTCAAAGAGGACAATGGAACTGAGTCCAATTTGGAAACTACTTAAATATGGATTGAATGTATCAGCTTTATCAAATTGATTTTTCTAGGAAGTTCAATGTAAATACTTTGCATAATTAAAAAATTATACTATGTATAATGAAGGCTAAAGTTCATATAGAGGAATACTATTACATACCTCATAAATGTGACAAAACTCTGGAATGCTTCACTGGGATCAGTGATCATGTCATCCTCATGGAAAAGTAACTAGTGACTTTGCCTCTACAATACACCTTATACAATAACTGTCCAGGGTTGATAAATTAATTCCTTTACTTTCTATCATTTTACCTTCTACTTTGAATGTAACTTTTTCTTTGGATAAAACTTTTATTATGATTATCCTACACAGTTGTGTATACAGTGGGCACAAAGTGCATTCTAAATACATGAATGAAGTAAGTTTGGTTTATTCTGATCTGATGTTTCAATAGGAGCTGTAATTAATCTGACAAGAATGGATTTGGGGGACATTAGGTTTCTTTGGAACTGCCATGTATAGAAATACACCAGGTGCTCTCTCTTCGGTATTCTTACACCATACCAAACTGAATCTTAAATTCTTCATTTATACTTACCAACAGATTACTAATAATACATTTTAGAAATGTTTCCCCTGCAGAGTATTAACATTTTAATAAGGTTTAGTGCAGAAACTGAAAGCTTGAAGCTCAGAAAAGAGAACTGAATGTCTCAGTTAATAGATGGAGGAGGATTTGGGGGCCCATAAGCCATTTCTAATGCCCCCATTTTCAAGTATGATGCTGTTACAGGGTATGTGTTGTATAGGTACTCGGTGTCCAAGAGATCTTGAAGAAAAATTCAATTGACAACTGGTGCTATGCGTTCCTATTTTCAGAAGAAGTATATTATAGGATTTCAAGCACATAGAAGTTAAATAGCAGTGTATGTAAGCCACTCATTTTTTCTTACAACCTGACTTCTTAGGCTAAGTGTTTCCCAGTATCTGTATAATATCTGAGGTACATCTGAACACTACTTAATTAGCAAGTATTTATTGAACCTTGTATGTCCTTAACCTTTTCTAGAAGATTTATGAGACATAGCCATTGCCCTCATAAAATTTATAATGGCAAAAATGAAAGAAAATTCAGTAATGAGTTGCATAGAATTTAAGGGAGTTCAAATGGCTGGCGAAGATAAACTTATTTTGGAAGGTATGGTTTCTTGAACTCTATTTGAAGACAGACATATTTTTGTAATAGCCTGAAATGTAACAAAGTCAGGGGGAGTTGAGGAAGAGTCATCTTACAGGACAGGAGAGAATACTGTCATGGGAATTGTTCTCACTTTTGTTGTGAGACTAGTCTCAAATATACTTTGAAATATTCTCCTTCAAGAGTGAATGGCCTGGGTTTATAGACTTTAGTTTTAGTGTTAACTTTTAATTTCTGTAAGTATCATGTTATGCATAGAAATCCAAGCACCAGTAGCTTACGTGTCATCTGGGACCATGTTAGAAATGCAGACCCTCAGGGCCCAGTCCAACCCTACTAGATCAAAACCTGGACTCCAACAAGATCCCAGGGAACTTATATGCACAGTAAATTTTAAGAACTATACTGCTCTAGAAAACTGTTGCCGCATCCTAGAATCACTTAGGGAGCTGTAAAAATCCTGATGCTCAAGCCACACTCCATATACATTAGGCCAAAATGTGATGAATGGGTACCTAGGCATTATAATTGTTTTTTAAAGCTGCCCAGGTAGTTCCCATGTGCACGCAGGGTGAGCATCAGACTGTGAGATACTGCCACATAGCACTTGGAGCAGCAGCAGGCAGATAGAATTTAAGAGTATCTCTCAATACTTTATAAATTCTGATTACCTAACTTGTTTTACAAATTCTCATTGAGTGCACACAAAGTATTAGCATATCCTTTTAATCTGTGTGTAAAACTTTAATTAGGCGTCATTTGAGCAGCTGCTCTTGAGACTGGCTTTTCCTTTCTCAAGATTTTTCTTTAGACAGGTTTGGCTGTGTAAAATATCAAACATTGAAGTTTTTTGGTTCCCATAAGGAATATGCAGTAACAACATTTGATCAAAGATAAATAGGATGGAGGGGCGCCTGGGTGACTCAGTGGGTTAAGCCTCTGCTTTTGGCTCAGGTCATGATCTCAGAGTCCTGGGATCGAGCCCCACATCAGGCTCTCTGCTCAGGAGAGCTTCCCCCTCTCTTTCTGCCTTCTTGTGACCTCTCTCTCTGTCAAATAAATAAAATCTTCAAAAAAAAAAAAAGATAAATAGGATGGAAGTCAAATAGGATATACTGTAAAAGAAACATATTCTTTCTATATGAGAATTCATCTGAAATTCCCTTCTGTTAGGGCAACTTCCCTAATGAATAAGAAAATTTTTATCTTTTAAAATAATTATTTCTTTTTATAATCCTTGAACCATAAATAGGAAAGTATAATTTAATCATTCATAGTGATAAAAATAACCATTTTTTTTAAATGGTGAGTATTCAAAACAATAAAATGTTAGAGGTTAGACATTTAGGGGAATCAAAGAGACTAAGTCAGTGTGTTGGAGAAAAATTTAAATATACCTTTTTTGTCTTTTCTTATGAAACTTACAGAAGATGCTTATGAGTCTGAAGTTGAATTAGAACTAACAGAATTAAGTCTTCATTTTTCTACATATTGTTGATCCAAATAATTTTGTGGAATTTTATCAGCTTCACATACATGCATGCTTATGTTACTCTTGGGTAACTTAAGTATTTTTAGGTATATTTAAGGTCAAAATGAAAAATAAATTGAAACCTCATTATAAAGTATCATAATATTCTGAAATTATGTAGAAGGATAAGCCTAATGGATATAAACATTTTTTTTTCTTCACAAATCGGATATTGTTATTTTCTTCTTTTTTTTTGAAATTTTATTTATTTATTTGACAGACAGAGATCACAAGTAGGCAGAGAGCTAGGCAGAGAGAGAGGAAGGAAGCAGGCTCCCGGCTGAGAAGAGAGCCCGATGTGGGGCTCAATCCCAGGATCCTGAGATCATGACCTGAGCCGAAGGCAGAGGCTTTAACCCACTGAGCCACCCAGGTGCCCCAGATTTTGTTATTTTCTTAAGCAAATATCTTACATGTGTATGGGTAATTATTTTATTTTTTAAAAGATTTTTAAAGTTTTTTTAAATTGAGATATAATTATCATATAACATGATATTTGTATTTTAGATTTGGGTGATTCCATATTTGAATATATTATGAAATGATCACCATAAATCTAGTTAATATCCACACCACACATAGTTAAATGTTTTTCTTTGTGGCAAGTCCTGGGGATGTAATGTAGAGCATGATGACTACAGTTAATAATACTAGATGATAGTATATATGTTGTATATACTATATATATATTTATATTATATATAATACAATATTATATATTTGAAAGTTCCTAAGTGTGTGTAAGTATTTTAATTTATTATTTTGAAATAACTTTAGACTTACAAAATGACTGGAAAAATCATACTGAAAGGGGCAGAACTTCCGTAAAGGTTACGGAGTAAGGACTTCTGAAAATCTGCTTCTCACTTAAAACAATAAAACACTGGCAAAATTATTGAAATCAGCTTTTTCAGAATTCTGACAACAAGCTACAGGTTTTCAGAGATTAAAAAAAAAAAGTTTATTCAACAAATGACTGCATTGCTGTAATAACAGTAGACTTTGTGGCATTTTAACTTGCCCCTGCCATCTCTTTCTCACTAATCCCATGGTATCCTTGAAAACCCACAGTGTAACATCCACTGGAAAGGGAAGAATGGATTGTATCCCTAGGGTATTGCTAATCAGCAGCAATTGTTAATATTGACATGGCCTGAGGTGGTGGTATCAGTTGGGGAAAATAAGTGATGAACCAAAAAATTTACCAAAAAATCCATAGAACAGAATAAGAAGTCCATAGGGGACTTTGGAAAGTTTCTATATGTTTCTGGAAATTTAGAACACCATGTGCATGCATAAATTGTGCGCTTTTGAGGGGCCGTGTGCATGCTAAGAAGAGACCTAATCTCTTAGGGTCTTTCAAGTGGTGTTTAAAGCAGAGTTCTAATTTGCTGGAGCATTGAAGCTGTGCCCCAGTGCACACAAAGGCCTTTTGACAAAGGGCAGAAGACATTTGTTCAAGGCTTTTAAGGAAATCTCTCTAATCAATAACTAAACATTAAGCTAACCAAACAGAGACTAGGTGGCTACACACAACAGAGAATATAGACTTTGCATAATTAGTCCAGGAATGTCACTAAATAAAGAGAATACAACAACAGCAACAACAAAAACAGACAGACACAACAATAATAATAATAAATCCTGGTCAGGAAACCTAATTTCCAGAGTTGTTATGCTATATTATTTAAAATATTCAATTTTCAAAAAAGTTGTAAGACATAGATAGGGAAGTATGGCTTATACACACAAAAAGCAATCAATAGAAATTATCCTTGAGAAAGCTCAGATGTTTACTAAATGCATTACTTTTCTCCTGGTGACATAAAAAATTGCCCAAAACATAGTGGCTTAAAACAATATAAATTTATTATCTTGCAGTTTTGTAAGTCAGAAGTCTGACATGGGTCACTGGGCTAAAATCAAGGAATTCCTTTCTGGAGTCTCTATGAGATATCCTATTTTCTTACCCTTTTCTCTTAGAGGTTACCCAGGTTCTTCAGCTCATGACATTATTCTTATCTTCAGAGCTAGCCAGGGAAATAGAGTTCCTTTTTTTTAATTTTTATTTTTTTTAAATTTAACAGATAGATCACAAGTAGGGAGAGAGAGAGAGGAGGAGGAGGAGGAAGCAGGCTCCCCACTAAACAGAGAGCCTGATGCAGGGCTCGATCCCAGAACCCTGGGATCATGACCTGAGCCAAAGGCAGAGGCTTTAACCCACTGAGCCACCCAGGAACCCTGGAAATAGAGTCCTTAACACTTTGTATGTTTCTGGTTCTTCTTTCATATTTGTGTCTCTTTTTATAGCCAGGAAAGTTTCTCTGCATTTATGGCAGAGATTTGGCCTATCCAGATAATCCAGGATAATTTCCCAGTCTTAAAATCACATCTACAAAGTTCTTTGAACCATGTAGGATAGCAAATATACAGATTCCAGTGATTAAGGAGTGGACATCTTTGGAGAAGAGGGGTTATTTTGCCTACCACATGGGGCAGAGACTTTAGCTCAGCTGTTATAAACATGTTCAATAACTTAAAGGAAACCATGTCTAAAGAATTAAAGTACAAGGGTAATATTTTACTAAAAAGAGTATACCATGAAGGATAGAAAGTGTGAAAAAGAATCAAACAGAATTACTGATATTGAAAAGTTCAATAACTGAAACGTAAGTGTTACTAGAGGGATTCAACACCAGATTTGAGTTGGCAAAAGAAAGAGGCAGTGAACTTCAAGACAACTCAATTGAGATTATACATTTAAAAAATAGTAAATGAAATAAACAGAAGCTCACAGTCGTGTGGAACATCATTAGTGTACCAACATACCTGTAATAGGAGTCCCAGAGAGAAAAGAGAAAAAATGGGCAGAAACAAATTTGAAGAAAGAATGGATGAAAATGTCCCAAATTAAATAAAAAACAATCTGTGCATCTAAGGACTTAATTAATTCCAAGTAAGATAAACTCAAAAAAGTCCATAATTATACATTTCACAGTCAAATTTTTAAAAGTCAAAGACAAGGGGGAAAATCTGACAGCAGCAAGATAAAATAGTCATATTGTGCAAGGGAATCTTTTTAAGATTAACAGCTTATGATGATGAGAATCATCAGAAACCAGAGACTAGAAGATCAGAGATCAGAAGGCACCAGAAGGACTTATACCAAGTGCTGTAAGAAAAAGAGTATCAACTGAGTTTCCTATATCCAACAAAACTATCCTTTAAAAATGAAGAATACAGTAAGACATTCCTAGATAAACAAAACTGAGAATTCATCACCAGAATACCCAAGAATAAAATATAAAGGGTAAAATGGAAGGATGATAGACAGCAAATCAAACATATATGAATTAGAATACTATACAGGGAATTATAAAAGATAGTTTAGTTTCTGCAATCCTTCCTTTGTTTCTAAAGCTTTTTTAACCTATCTGATTTAAAACACAGGCTAATAAGGTAATAATTATAAGATTGTGTGTTGGGCACACAATGTATAAAGATATAATTTATGTGACAATAATATAGCACAAAGGAGGGGGAGGAATTGAAGTTATAAGAGCAAAGTATTTGTTCACCACCCACAAAATAAATAATCCAGTTAAGAAAAGGGCAGAAGACATGAACAGACACTTCTCCAAAGAAGGCATACAAATGGCTAACAGACACATGAAAAAGTGCTCAGCATCACTCATCATCAGGGGAATACAAATAAAAACCACATTGAGATAACACCTTACACCTGTCAGAATGGCTAAAATTAAGAACTCAGGAAACATCAGATATTGGTGAGGATATGGAGAAAGGGGAACTGTCTTACACTGTTGGTGGGAATGCAAACTGGTGCACCCATTCTGGAAAACAATATGGAGGTTCCTGCAAAAAGTCAAAAATAGAACTACTCTACAACCCAGCAATTGCACTGCTAGATATTTGTCCAAAGTATATAAAAATACTGATCCAAAGGGGCACATGCACCTGAATGGTAATAGCAGCAAGTCCACTATAGCTAAAATGTGGAAAGAGCCCAGATGTTCATTGACAGATGAATGGATAAAGAAGATGTGGGGTGCCTGGGTGGCTCAGTGGGTTAAAGCCTCTGCCTTTGGCTCAGGACATGGTCTCAGGGTCCTGGGATAGAGCCCCACATGGGGCTCTCTGCTCAGTGGGGAGCCTGCTTCCTCCTCTCTCTCTCTGCCTGGCTCTCTGCCTACTTGTGATCTCTGTCTGTCAAATAAATAAATAAAAATCTTAAAAAAAAAAGGAAGATGTGATATCTATATAGAGTGGAATATCACTCAGCTATCAAAGGAATTAAATCTTGTCATTTGCAACAATAGGAATGGAACTAGAGTATATTATGCTAAATGAAATAAGTCAATCAGAAAATACAAATACCATATAATCTTCTTCATATGTGGAATTTAAGAAACAAAACAGATAAACATAGGGGAAGGGAAGGTAAAAGAAAATAAGATAAAAACAGAGAGGGAGGCAAACCTTAAGAGACCCTTAACTATAGAGAACAAACTGAGGGTTGCTGAAGGGGAGTTGGGTAGGGGATTGGGCTAAATGGGTTATGGGCATTAAGGAGGGCATGTGTAATGAGCACTGGGTGTTACATGTAAGTGATGAATCATTAAAGTATACTCCTCAAACCAATACTACACTGTATGTTAACTGATTTAATTTAAGTAAAATATTGGAAGAAAGAAAATAAAGATGATTCAAGAAAAAGAAAGGTAAAAAGTTTTTGTATACTATTATAACTTATTGGTATTAATTTGAACCACATTGTTATGAATTAAGATGTTAATTGCATTGCTAGGGCAACCACTGAGAAAATGACTAAAAAAATATGTTAAAGAATGGCAACAGAATTGAAAGACTTAAGAATTATAATTATAAATATACATACACAAAAGAGCCCCCAAATGACAAAAATAAAAGAACAAATCTGACAGAACTTGAGGGAGAAATAAACATTTTAACAAAAATATTTGAAGAGGTCAATACTTCACTTTCAATAATGGATAGAACAATTAAGCAAATGATCAACAAAGAAACAGGAGGCTTGAACAACACTGTTAACCGATTGGACATAAAAACGTCTATATAACCCTCTATCCAACAATAGCAGAGGACTCATTCTTTTTTTTTTTTAAGATTTTATTTATTTATTTGACAGAGAAACACAAGCAGGGGGAGTGGGAGAGAGAGTGCTTAAGCAGGCTTCCCCCTGAGCCCGATGTGGGGCTCGATTCCAGGACCCTGGGATCATGACTAAAGCCAAATGCAGATGCTTGAGGACTGAGCCATCCAGGTGCCCCAAGAGTGCACATTCTTGAGTGCAAATGGAACATTCTGTAGCCTATGTTAGCTCTTAAAAGAGCACAGGGTTTTATATGCAACTGATGAATTACTGAACTCTACATCGGAAACTAAAGATGTAGTATATGTTGGCTAATTGAATCTAAAGAAAAAAAAAAGAAAAAAAAAGATGATTGGATAAGTGAAAATAATTTGTTATACAAAATAGTTTCTCTAGCTTCAATGGGATTGAATTAACTGTCATTAAAGAAGGAAAGTTTGAAATTCATAAATATGTGGAATTTAAATAACACACTTCTAAATAATCATCAGGTCAAAAAGGAATCCCAAGGGAAATTAGAAAACACTTTGAGATAAATGAAACTGAAAGCATAGGAAACCAAGACTTATGGAAAGCAACTAAAGCAGTGTTAATAGGAATTTTCTTTGAAGTGGTAAATGCCTATATTAAAAAATAAGAAAGATTTCAAGTTTATAACCTAACCTCTATACCTAGAAAGTAGAAAAGAAGATCAAATTAAACCCAAAGCAAAGAGAAGAAAGGAAATAATAAAAATAAAAGCATAAATAAATGAAATGGAGACTAGAAAGATAATAGACAATTTTTATATAACGTTAGGTTTTGGAAAAACTCAACAAACTTGGCAAACTCTTAGCTAAATTAGTAAGAATACAGAAGAGAAGACTCAAACTACTAAAATTAAGAATGACAGGAGGAATAGTATTACTAACCTTAGAGAAATTTTAAAAAAAGATTGTAATGAAGTACTATGAATAATGTACATGAGAAATTAATTAACAAAACAAATGAAAATATTTCTAGAAAGACAAACTGTTGAGAATGACTCAAGAAGAAATAATCTGAGTATATTTTTAATAAGTCAAAGAGACTAAATTAGTAATCAAAATATTCTAGCGAAGAGAAACCCAGATTCAGTAGATTTCATTAGTGAATTCTTTCAGACACTTAAAAAAAAAAGCTTTATCACCAATCCTTCACAAACTCTTATAAAAAAAATAGAAGAGGTGGGAACATTTCCCGTCTAATTCTATGAGGACATACAGGAAGCATTATATATACACCATGACCATGAAGGATTTATCTAAGGAAAATGAGTTGGTTAACATCAATCAAAATCAATAAGTGTAATACACCATATTATTAGAATAAAAGATAAGCACCACACAGCCATCCCTACAGACGTAGAAATGCATTTGACCTGAGTCAACACTGTTTCATGATAAAATACTTAGCCAACTGGGAATAGAAGAGAATATCCTCAACCTGATAAAGAGTATGTACAAAAACCCACAGCTCAAATCATGTTTAAAGGTGAAAAACTGAATGCTTTGCTGCTAGGATTAAGAATAAGACAAGAATGTCTTCTTTCACCCTGCTATTCATCATTGTGCTGAAGATTCTAGCAAGGGCAATTAGGAAAGAAAAAAGTTATCCAGATTGAAAAGGGAGACATAAAGCTATCTTTATTTGTAGATGATATGATTTTGTACATAAAAAAACTCTATGGGATCCAAAAATAAACTATTAGAACTTATTAATAAGTTCAGGAAGTTTGTAGGATACAAAATTAATACATAAAAATTAATGTGTATCTGTATATTACCAATGAGGAATCCAAATATAAAATTAAAGAAATAATTCTAATTATAATGGCATCAAGAAATAAACTATTAGAATACATTTAACACAATAGATAAAAGATGTGTACACTAAATACTATAAAACATTGTTCACAGTAAAGAAAGTCTACGTGAGTGGAAGATACCCAGATTCGTGGATTGGAAGACAATATTATGAAGACAGCAATGCTCTTCAACTTCATAAACAGAGTCAACACAATGGCTGTCAAAATTTCATCAGCTTTAAATATTGAAATCAATAAGCTTAATCTAAAATTCATATGGAAATGCAAGGTACCCAGAGTAGCCAAAAATTTTTTTGAAAAAGATCAAAGTTGGGCAACTCACACTTTCTAATTTCAACATTTACTACAAAGCCACAATAATAATGAAAGTGTACTACTGGCATGAGGATGGACATTAATACATAAGAGCTGAGAATCTAGAAATAAAGTCTTACATTTTTGGTCAATTGATTTTTCACAAGGATGTCCAGGCAGTTCAATGAGGGAAAGAACAGTGTGTTCAACCAATGGTGTTTGAACAGCTGGATATCTATTCAAAAGAATGACGTTGAACACATTCAACATTCAACACATGTTGAATATCCAAAATATATCAAGAATATTTACAACTCCACAATAACAAGAAAAATGTCCTAATTAAAAAAAATGCTGAAGGATTTGTTTTGTTTTGTTTTTACTTAAAATTATTTTCAGTTTTACCGAGATCTAACTGATATATAACATTGTGGAAGTTTAAAGTACAATATATTGGTTTGATGCACTTATATATTGCAAAATGATTACCATAGTAGCGTTGGGTAACACCTCCATCACCTCACATAGTTATTTTTTTTTGTGAATGCATTTAAGATCAGCTACACTTTCAAGTGTATAATACAGTATTGTTATCTATAATCACCATATTGTATATTAGATCTCCAGAACTTACTCATCTTATAACTGGAAATCTCTACCTTTTCACTAGCCTCTCTCCATTTCTTAGTTCCTGGTAACCACTATTTTACTTACTCTTTCCATTAGTTTGGCTGTTTTTAGATTCCTTAGATAAATTATATCACATGGTATTTGCCTTTCTCTGTCTGACGTATTTCACTTAGCATAATATCCTCAGTGTCCATCCATGTTGTCACAAATGACAGGATTTCCTTCTTTCTCATGTTTGAATAATATTCCATTGTTTAAATGTCATCTTCGTTATCCTTTCATGTGTACATGGGCACTTAGGTTGTTTTGATGTCTTGTCTATTGTGAATAACATTCTCCTCAAGATCCTGATTTCTTTTCCTTCAAATATATCCCCAGAAGTGGTATTCCTGGATCATATGGTAGTTCAATTTTTAATTTTCCATTGTTTTATTGAGATATTGACATATAACATTGTATTAGTTCAAAATGTACAACCTAATGATTTGATATATGCATATATTGTGAAATGATTACTGCAATATGTTAACATCCATCATCTCACATAGTAACATTTTTTTTTTTGTGATGAAATTTTTAACATTCACTCCCTTATCAACGTGCAAGTATATAATTCAGTACTGTTAACTATAGTCACCATGCTGTACATTTTATCCCTGAGACTTAAGTATCTTATAATGGGAAATTTGTACCTTTTGACCACTTTCACCCATTTTGCCCACTTTCCCACATCCCACCTTTGGCACTTACCAATCTCTTCTCTGTATCTATGTGTTCATTTTTGTTTATATTTCACATGTAAGTTAGATCATATATTATTTCTTTTTCTCTGTCTGACTTATTTCACTTAGCATAATGTCCTCAAGTCTATCCATGTTGTCACAAATGGCAGGATTTCTTCCTTTAATATATATAAATATGTATTTATAGAAATACATTTCCTTCCTTTACCTCTATATATAGATAAATATAAATAAATATAGATATAGATAATAGATAAATATAAATACATATAGATATAGATACACTTCTGACATCTTCTTTATCCATTTATCATTGATGGACACATGTTGTTTCCATGTCTTAGCTATTGTAAATAGTGCTTTGGTGAACATGGGGAGGTACAGATATCTTTTTAAAAAAATTTATTTATTTATTGAGAGAGAGTAGGGGGAGAGGGAGAGAGAGAATCTCAAGCAGACCCCCACTGACCATGAGGCCTAATGAGGGGCTTGATCCCATGACCTTGAGATCATGACCTGAGCAGAAATCAAGAGTCAGACACTTAACTAACTGAGCCACCCAGAGTTCCCAGGTATCTTTTTGCAATAGTGATTTTATTTCCTTCAGGTATATATCCAGAAGTTGAATTGCTAAATCAAATGATAATTCTGTTTTTTAATTTTTGAGGAATCTCTGCACTGTTTTTCATAGTGACCACACTAATTTACATTCCCACCAACAACACACAAGGGTACCCTTTCCTACGAATTCTTGTTAACATTTTTTCTTGTCCTTTTGATGGTAGCTAATACAAAAGGTATGAAGTGATATCTTGTGGTTTTGATTTGCATTTCCCTGATGATCAGTTATGTTGAGAATCTTTTCATGTACTGTTAGCCATTTGGATGTCTTCTTTGGGAAAATGGCTATTCAGATTCTTTGCCTAGTTTTTTAATCAAAATGTTTATCGTTTTTGCTAGTGAGTTGTAGGAGTTCCTTATGTTTTTTGGATATCAGCTCCTTATTAGATATATGATTTGCAAATATATTCTCTCATTCCATAGGTTGCCTTTTCATTTTGTTGATTGTTTCTTCTGCTGTGCAGAGGCTATTTAATTTGATGTAGTCTTATTTGTTGATTTTTGATTTTGTCGCTTGCATTTTTGGTGTCATATTAAAAACATCATTGCTAAGACCAATATCAAGGGAGCTTTTCCTGTCTTTTTTTATTCTAGGAATTTTACAGTTTCAGATCTTATGTTTAAATCTTAACTCCATTTTGTTTATCTTTTGATTGGTGCAAGATAAGGATCCTTCATTTTTCAATATGTGAATATCTAGTTATCCCAGCACCATTTACTGAAAAGAGTATCATTTCTCCATTGAGTATTCTTTGCTCTGTTGTCACATATTAGTTGACCATATATGTGAGGGTTTATTTTTGGACTCTTGATTCTCTTTTATTGGTCTATGTGTTTAGTTTTTTGCCAATACCATACTCTTTTGATTACTATAGCTTTGCAGTATAATTTGAAATACGGAAATATGATGCCTCTAGCTTTGTTCTTCTTTCTCAGGATTGCTTTGGCTATCTGTGATTTTTTGTGGTTCCATACAGATTTTCTAATTGGTTTGTTTGTTTTTATTTCTGTGAAAAAGTGCCATTAAAATTTTGATAGGGATTTGGTTTTTTCCACACATACTGAGTACTTTGCAAAGATTATGTCATAAAACTTTTAATCTGCCTGCACATGCCTACAAAGTTAACCTTAACCACCTCAAAATTTAAGAAGCTCATCTGATAATCTAAATGGTTGGTAACCAGGTAAATATACAGCTAGCCACTATACCCAATCTGGACCTTAATGCACCTTGAAGTTTCCATAGCAGTTGAAACATGTGAGATTGACAGGGGCCAGAAGCAAGATCATCACTAACAGCACCATCATCCTCATTCTTCTGTTTTGCCACCCACAAAGGGCTTTACTTACATGAGGTCCCGCTTTTTAAGTATTTCTAGGAAAAAGAATGTCCAGATAGCTTCCTGTAATCTGTAAAATAAGTAGGCTAAAATTATGCTGCATTGCACAGAAGTTTTGGGGTCTTTGAGGTGAGGATCACCCAGCAGAATCATGTTTCACTCAGAGCTTATTTCAGAGAGCACAAACTCCAAGCAACTCCTTAAAAGTTTTTTTCTTCACCTTGTGCTCTGTACATACTTTAAATATCCATGACCTACCAAATGAAAATATCATTTTGAGGTGATCTTCCTACCAAAGAGATAATTCCTTAATGTTAAGACTCAGTATTTCTAGGTACGCATCTTCATGCTTTCCCAGTCTGTTAAATTCCTAACAACCTTGCACCCAGAGATGTCCATTTTTATGATAATGAACATCCTACTGTATATTTATATGGGTCTCTCTCTGAATTTTTAAGTCTTTCTATATCTCCACCTGTATGTCTTTCACAGTGACTATGAAGGAAAGATTCATTATCCACATTTTACTTTATTTATCCCTAGTTTAGAAAGGTGGAAAGTGGGACTTAGTGAAGGTTATTTCTAATTATCCCAAAAGAGAAACCCAGGTCTTATGAATTTTATTCCTATACTTGTTCTGTTATACAATACTCTTGTTCACCTCTTAATGAATGGGATTGTTTTGAACTCCAGGGACATATTTGGATATTTATTTTCCATGAAGAACTACATCTGTCTTGGGAGTAGATATAGTTTGTGGTCCCTCATTAAGCCAACTCTGAATTCTCCAGTCACGTAAGCCAAAGTTCTTAGCCATCTTTATCAAAACGTTTACTACATTTTAATATATGTTGTATTTTACACAAAAATATGGTAGTAGAGATGGCAAGATAATCTTATAAAGCAAGTAGTTTCTATGAACCATAAATCCAGTTAAATGACCTCTAGATAAATGGGGTTATAAATATATACCAGTGGTTAGAATTTTCCTGTGATTAGGTTAACACAAATAAGCTAAACTTGGTTACTATTCTATGGGTTTGCTACTTAATATTTAATAATTCATATTTAAAACCAGTTAAGACCATCAACAAGTCCCAGATTCTCTCCAAACCTGGAGCACTTTGAAGGGAATACAGTCACTCTGCTTCACTTTGCTGATCTTATTGACCTATTTGCCCCTTTGATGTTTGATATATATTTTTTATCCAATTACTTCATGTTTTTGAGCTAGAGGTAAAGTTTTACTATTTTTGTTATAGACATGTAGAAAAACTCACATAATTCTTAGTAGTTGAAATGTCACCCTGAACTTGAAAAACAGAAAACTAATGGGTGTGCACTTTAGTCTCAAACTCCATGCTATCCAAAAAGAAAGACAAGCTGAGCTCTACTCATTTTGTTTTGTTGAAAATGATCTTTATGCCCATTTTTTTGTGGTTTATTAGAACTACACTTTCTTCCTGGAAGTATGTGAAATAAGTTGTCTTCAAAAATAAAAACAAAACAGAACATTCTGGGTGTCTTAAGTGGATGTTCCACGAGGGCAGGGCAGTGGATACCTTAATCTCTTATTTATTTGCAACGGCAGACCTACAGGAATTATTCAGGACTTACTTGCTAAGTGAACAAATGTTCAAGTGAGCAAACACTTCCTGATATTACACAGACCAAATCTGAGAATGGGAATTGGAGACTGAGTACAGGGGGAATGTGAATCATTAAAAAAGTCATTTTGATTAATTCTACTAGATACCATGTAATTAGGCAAGTCGGAAGATTTTACTTGATTTTAGCCATGCAATTATTTCTGAACTTCTGCTTACTGCGTACAGTGTACAAATGGCATAAGTTAATTTCTTTCTGTCACAAGATTTCTCAGTATGGTTCGTAGCTGTACCAGTCATTTTTCTATAATACTTTCTAGAGTATCACATTATCTTTTGACAGACTGGTAATTAACCTACGTCTTCATTAGATAAAGAAGAAGATATATGGGCTATAAGCATTCTTAATAATGAGATGATGTATTTCTAATCAAATTGGGATCTAATATATTAGTGATGAGTATTACAGAGCTTATTAATTTCATTTACATTCATTTATCTAACAAACATTATTCATAGTTCCAGGAACCTTATTATAGGACAAATAGTGTTTACTGAAGTATTCTAGTGACCCTTTGAAACATTGCAATTTCTTGATCTATTGGAAATAATGTTGAATGAGGATTAACGTAACTGTGTCTATGCTTGCTATTAGCCTGTTAGGACAGGCATTTAGAATTTTTCAACATCTATCTTTGTTAGATAATAAGTTAGTTATTGACAGATAGCTTTTAATTGATGGATAGATGCCTCCTATCTGATATATTTAATAAATTGCATTAGAAAGGATGAGCTTTGTTATGCTGAAGAAACAAACTCCATAAAGTAATGTGGTAGATTATATTATTGTTTCCAATTATTTACTTTCCTTCTTATCACAATATCATGCAGCCCTGTTGGTTCCCATGTGACATGCAGTACCTCCTTGTGGGATAATGTACACCCCTACCTTGTTGGCATGAGACTAGGCCTTTTGTCTTGCTTTTGCCAATGACGTGTGAATGCGTATGGCGTATGTACCACATTCAGACAGTTTAGTACCCATTGTAGGATTCTACTTCTACTCTCGTTCTTTTTTCCACAGGATTAGTTCAAGACATGGGTGCTTTCTAGGTATGCTTACACATAGAATAGAGATTCAGAGCTGTGGCTGACCCCTGGCCATGATGTAACGTGAGAGAGAGATAAGCATTTGTTATTGTAAACCACTACCGTTTGGGGGTTGTTTGTTCCTACAACCTTATCTAACAAGAGCTGACTAATACAAACAGGAGTTATTTCTCCCTTATTCTACACATCCATTCTACATGCTTTAGGTTAGGGTTTTTCATTATCCTCCCTCAGAGACCCAGTGTCACAAATGTTTCACCATCAGAAGCATTGCCAGTCTATGTGGCAGAGGGGAAGCAGCATGATAAATCATGATTCAGCAGCTGAAGTCTTCTTGAAAGGCACTTACATCAAATTTGTTCACATTTCAATGACTAAAGCAAGTCACATGGCTTAGCTTAATTCTAATAAAGCTTCAGCAACTGATGACTAAGGAAAGCATTCAAAATGTTCCATGCTTTCATGGCTCTTTAGGGCATCTTGTCTCAGCAGGAAAAAACCCTCAGGGGCCCTAAAGATAGAGCAGACACTGCAGTGTGAGTGCTCACCTGGCCTTTTAAAGTGATCCAAGACAGATGCTCCCCATGCACACAAATAAATTGGATTCCCCAACATCTTGTTGTTCCATTTACCTAGATCATTTGATCTCATCTTGTTTCTCTATTTTTCATCCCTGACACCTGTTTCTGAGTCATGACTGAGGCTGGGCTTACCACCACGGTTCCAAGCTTGTTCTGTTCAGGCTCCTTTCCCTCAATGTCTGAGAACTTCATTTGGAAACTCTACCTGCAGTTTCTCTCTGACTGCATAGCTTCTTTCTTCATTCAAACTGGGCTTTGTAATTCACAAGTTTTTGTAATGCTTAATATCACATGGTTTACAAGAAAAATTCCCTGGGTCTCTTTATTTTATTTAGATTTGTTAAAATCTAAATAAAATAGGGACACCTGGGTGGCTCAGTTGGTTGAGCGGCTGCCTTCGGCTCAGGTCAGGATCCCAGAGTCCTGGGATCGAGTCCCACATCGGGCTCCTTGCCCAGCAGTGAGCCTGCTTCTCCCTCTGCCTCTGCCTGCCACTCTATCTGCCTGTGCTCGCTCCTGCGCTATCTGACAAATAAATAAATTTAAAAAAAAAATCTAAATAAAATAAAGGGGCTTTATTCTCATAGAGACAAAACTGAAGAGGGTAAATGATATTAATTGAAAGGCTTATCTTTATGTTAAAAAATTTAAGTGTTTCTCATTTCTAAGAAGAGAAAATTTCCCTAATTTTACATAGGAGTAATTGATGGAATGTGCATTCAAAAGGAGTTCTGTATTATTGTAAACTCCCTGATCTTTCTGCTACATTGTTTTTATAAAACATATTTATTTAAGAAACAAATTCTAACATACAATAAATGTTATAAAGGAAAAAAAAGGAAGGCTCTGAATACCTTAAAATCTTCTATCAGAGAGCTAAAACTGGTACTAATGTCTTAAAATTAAATTCTGCTTTTAATGTTCCAGGAAGGAGCCTTTGGCATTACATCATTATTCTTTCCAAATTTAACTAATTTAAAGGTGACATGAATAAAATATTCATTAAAACTACAGTAGCCATTTATCTATGACCTTTAACAAAGCTGCTATTAACTTTCAATTGACTCACAGTTGTAGATTGAACCTTACCTAATAAAGTATCCATTCTATTCTAAACCTTCCTGGTAGAGTTTTGATTTACATCCAAAAACTGTCTATAAATACTCCACCTTAGCCAGCTGCATGCCTCCTACTTCTTATTTCTTAAATCACAGTAATGCTTCGAGCCAATATTATTCCTAGTATTTCAGTAAAGAACATCTCTATTAAGTACATCTGAAGCTCTCTACTTTAATTACTGATTCCTTTAATCTAGATTTCCTTATAGGGAATAGCAATGCCAAATGGTTTTTAAAGGATTCAAAATGTTCCCAGGTGAACTAATTATGCTTTTTTATTTCCATAACGATTGTAGTAGAACCTTTGGAGGAATATTTCTGATAGATCTGTATCCCTTGCCACTCCCCCAAAACTCATTCCTGAGATCTTACCCACACAAAGTACGCATTTATTCTTACTGTAAGGTTAAATCCTCATCATCTATGTGAATCTAATCTGCCTAAATTTCCAAAGTCTAATTGATTTGAAATTATATTTTAGTGCATAATAGTTAAACCTGAAGAAAAGCTAACAAAGTAAATCTATGGTAACAGAGGTAGAATTTCAAATCCCTTTTGCTGTAGATATTTCCCTTTTGCCAACATCTCTACCCTACTTCGCTCTGTATCCAGAAAGAGACTGATCTATACAGACTACAAACAGTGGCTTCCTGTGCTCTGGACATCTGGTTGGGTTTCGTCAGTAGGAGCCTGGAAAGAGAAAAGGGGATTGAGGTCAGAGTATTTTGGGTATTTATTTCTCTGTAGGGAAAACCCTCTCCTTACAGAGTGTTTTTGGATTTATTGTGACCCTTCAGCTAAGATCATTGTTCCTCTCAAGGTGGCCTTCTCTGTATGCTTCTCTTCTGTTCTGGTAATGGTTTCTTTGTTTCTTCACATCTAGGAGTTACAACTGTTTTACTGCTACTAATCACAGGTCACTGCACTATCCTGTCTCGTTCACCTGGACCCCAAAGCAGTGCCTTTATAAATAACCGGTCTTTGATTTATTATAATTTAAGTACACCATTTATTTCCTACTGGGAACTTGGCCATTACATATACTTCTGAAGCCTAGAAAAAAAATGTTTAACTATATATAATTGTACTTTTCTGGAAGTTAGAAACCATGATTTGGTCACTATGCATAGTAATAAATTTGCTCCAGATTTAAGAACATCAAGAAGTTTCAAAGTACTCCTTTGGTCAATTCTATACTCCAAATTCATATTTCTTATGTTACCATGATGCCTTATTCTTGAAATATACTTACATATTTCAGAAATAACATCTACTTATTAGATACATTTAAAACTCTCAGTTTTGGGACGCCTGGGTGGCTCGGCTGGTTAAGCGGCTGCCTTCAGCTCAGGTCATGATCCCAGGGTCCTGGGATCGAGTCCCACATAGGGCTCCTTACTCAGCAGGGAGCCTGCTTCTCCCTCTGCCTCTGCCTGCCACTCTGTTTGTCTGCGCTTGCTCCCGCTCTCTCTGACAAATAAATAAATAAAATATTAAAAAAAAATAAAACTCTCAGTTTTATTCAACATCTTTTACAGCTAGTCTATATTTTGGGCATTCCTGAAAAAAATTAAATAAGGTGTTTTATTCATTTAATTTTATTTTTAAGCTGATGTTACTTTTTTTTAAAGATTTTATTTATTTATTTGACAGAGAGAGATCACAAGTAGGCAGAGAGAGAGGTAGAAGCAGGCTCCCTGCTGCGCAGAGAGCCTGATGCAGGGCCCAATCCCAGGACCCTGGGATCATGACCTGAGCTGAAGGCAGAGGCTTTAACCCACTGAGCCATCCAGGTGCCCCTTAAACTAATATTACTTTTTAATGAATTGCAAATATTCATTAGTTATGGTATGTTTTCAAGTGTTTCAAGTCTTTGTTTTCAAATTTTTATTTAAATTCCAGTTAGTTAACATACAGTGAATTTTAGTTTCATTGTAGAATTTAGTGATTCTCTCTTTATGCTCTCTCTGTCACCACAAGTGAAAGGTTCTGTTTTTAAAGTAAGCACATAATGATGACTCTGGGGACTTCTGCTTCAGAAACACTCATGTTTATGGTAGACAATGCTCCTGTTGAAAAGAGTTAAAGAAGTTAGATGAAATACGGCAACTGTCTGCTTGAAAATGGTGAGGAGCAGTTCAGGTTAAGATGCTGGAGAAGAGGAATCACAGAGAGAAATTTTGGAGCCAGGAGACAAACAATTAGCACAGTGTTTCAGCCAGAAACAGACTCACACAAATATACCAATCACTTTATGATAAATGTTCTATGGCTGAGGAGTAGGGAAAAGAATGACCTTCTAAATAGATGATTCCAGATAAATTTGATAATTATATGAGAAAAAATTAACTTTGACTCATACTTCACATCATAAACAAATATTTATTCTGATTGACTCACTAGTTTAAATGTGAAAGATAAATCAATAAACCTTTTAAAATAAAACCTAGTAGAGCCTCTTCATGACCTCAGGGTATACAAGGTTTTGTGAAATGGGATGAAAAAATTCTAGCTGTAGAAAAATTAATTGTACTAACATTAAAAATTAAGACCTTCTGTTTATTAAGTGGTATCATTGAAATAATGGAAATAGATGTCATACAGATAGAATAAAGGACTGGCACTTAGAAAAAATTAACTTGAACAAATCAATAAAAAAAAATTACCCAATAGGAAAATGGTCAAAAGACTTCAACAGACAATTTACAAAGAAACATATCTACATAGCCAATAAACATATAAATAATTGATCATTCTCATTAATCATCAGGAGAGTGAAAATTTAAATGGCAAAAAATACTACTACCTATACACCGAAACAACATCCAAATGACAGGATTAAGAATAGCAAATATTGGTTGAGGTGTAGAGCAACTGGAATTTTCTTACAATGCTCATGGTGTATAAACATTAAAAACAGTCTTGAGATCTATTTGGCAGCATATACCAAAGTTGATCGTGTGAACACTTTGACATGTCAATTCTACTTCTGCATATATGCCCAAAGAAAATATGTATATTTGTTTGTCATAAGACATTTAAAAGAATTTTCACAGAAGTATTATTCACAATAGGCAATTATGGGAAGTGACCCAAAGGTCAATCAACAGTATAATGGACTAAACACATTTCATGTATTCTTACAGTGGATTATTCTAAAGTAATGAGAATTCAGGATATATTGCTACACAAATAACATGAGTTGAGTGCTATCAGCTAGGACAGTGATTGCAGGAGTACTGACAGAGAGAGCATAAAGTAGTAGATACAGGTAGTATTCTTTTTTTTTTTTTTTTCAATTTAAAGCTGGTTACAGGTGAATAGTTACTGAGCCAAAAGTTTTACCTAAAAAGAAAAAAGGTGGTGTATTATGCTGAGCAAAATAAGTCAATCAGAGAAAGACAATTATATGGTTTCACTCATAGGGGGAATAAAAGAAAAGGTGAAGAGGATCATAGGGGAAGGGAGGGAAAACTGAATGGGAAGAAATCAGAGAGGGAGACAAACCATGAGAGACTCTAACTATAGGAAACAAACTGAGGGTTGCTGGAGGGAAGGTGAGTGGTGGGATGGGGTAACTGAGTGAATAACATTAAGGAGGGCACGTGATGTGATGAGCACTGGGTGTTATAGGCATCTGATGAATTATTGAATACTACATTTGAAACAAATGGACTATACGTTGGCTAATTGAATTTAAATTAAAAAAAGAGGGGTGCCTGGGTGACCCAGTGGGTTAAAGCCTCTGCCTTCGGCTCAGGTCATGATCTCAGGGTCCTGGGGTCGAGCCCCACATCGGGCTCTCTGCTCATCAGGGAGCCTGCTTCCCCCTCTCTCTCTGCCTGCCTCTCTGCCTGCTTGTGATCTCTCTCTCTGTCAAATAAATAAAATCATAAAAAATAAAAAATAAAAAAATAAGTTTAAAAAAGAAAAGAAAAACATGGTATCCCTTTTTCCAGGAAAATGCCAGCAATCTGACTCCTCTGCTTAGTAGAAAAACACAAACAAAAAGTGCACTATATATTCCAAGGTTCCAGTCATCATGGGTAAGCTTGATGTATTTAGGAGTTACCAACAGCTTCCGGTAATTAAAAGACCACGCCTTTTTTTTTTTTTTTTCTTTAAAGATTTTATTTATTTACTTGACAGACAGAGATCACAAGTAGGCACAGACAGAGATCACAGAGGCTTAACCACTGAGCCACTCAGGCACCCCAAAAGACCATGACTTTAATAGAATCTTTTAATCAAACACCATTGATACTTGATGGGTGCCTGGGTGGCTCAGTGTGTTAAAGCCTCTGCCTTCGGCTCTGGTCATAATCCCACAGTCCTGGGATTGAGCCCCACATGGGGCTCTCTGCTCAGCAGGGAGCCTGCTTCCCCTCCTCACTCTCTGCCTGCCTCTCTGCCTACTTGTGATCTCTGTCTGTCAAATGAACAAAATCTTAAAAAAAAAAGAAAAAGAAAAAAACCAAACACTATTGATACTTGAGATAGTGGTGTCAAGGGGAAGAATTTCTTTAGTTCTTTGGATTGGTTTCTCCAATCTCTACAGGCTTTGGAATTTTTCAGAACACATTTTTCGATCATTTCCACCTTTTCTCCATTTCTCTTTACCCAAAGGAGCCATTCAGGGAGAAGAACATGAGAACCTTGGAGGTTACTTCAGAAAATAGTCTCCTTCATTTTCCCTTCACCTCAAACCTACATCTTATGAAAGTTTGAGTGTTTCCCTTGGGAGTCTTGGGACAAAATGTAGCATTGACATACTTTAAAATTTCATCAGGAGTAAATATACATTTAAAACAATTATTTTATAATCCAAAGTTTAGAACCTGACTAAGGCCCACTAACAATCAACAGATGAACTGTTATCAATACCTTGAAAAGAGAAGTGTGAGCATTTCTTGGCCATCCTTGGCCAAAGATTTCATGGAATTGTGCCATTGCTGCAAAAGTTCTGTTTTCAGGCAACTCTACTGTAGGCCATACAATCTGCTCAAGCTCCCTCATTTGTGAATAATTGGAAGATTGAGAAATTCTGATTCCATTCAGCTGGAGAACATTCAGTAACAATTGCAAAAAACTTTCCAAATGGTCTTTTATGTTTCCACTCATTCTCTACCATAGTCTGCTTTTAATGCAGTAGGCAGAGACATTTTACTGCCATGCATACAACTCTCCAGTAATTTCCTATCTAATTTATAATCTCAATATGTTCCATGACTATAAAACCCTAGTGCTCTAGTCAGTGGTATGTAGGCAAATATTTAACAACCAGATCTCTTGGGGGAAGGGAATCTTGGCTATGTAGCATTTGCTGATTTCCATGTAAATGCTGTCACCATGCTGGATTTTAAGGTGCCAGTGTTTCAACAGTAGGGTCACAAAATTCCTGAAATTTTTATAAAAAGCTCGTATAACTGGTTTCAACACACCACCAGATCTAGGCTATCTCTCTGACCTCGTTTCCTTCCATTTCCTCCTTATGCACCCAACTCCAGGCTTCTAGCTTTTCTCCTCTAACTCTCTAGTCCTTACCCTACTTTTTCCTTCTTATAATTTTTCACTTCATGATGCTAGAATGTCAGGTTTGTGGAAGCAGGGGTTATATCCCCCAAACCTACTTTTTCCTTCTTATAATTTTTTACTCCATGATGCTAGAATGTCAGGTTTGTGGAAGCAGGGATTATATCCCCCAAACCTAAAGAGTACTAAACTCCTAAAAGATGTTTAATCAATGCTGACTGAATAAAGGAATAAGTGTAATATTCATTAACATCCCTTTATCCACATTTAGAAAAGTATTCAGTCGTTATATTGAAAGGCAAATAATTATAGTAATTATAAGAGCCATAGAGTAGGTTTGCATAGCCATGATTATCAAAGTCATAGATGCATATGTCTGTTACTAAGCTCAATATATCTGTAGGTTCTCAGAAAATGGCTTTACTGGAAATACTTGGTGCTGCCAGAGTAGCTAGTAGGATGTCACCACCACTTAGCAGTGGGAAAAAATCGGGGGTGGGGGCAAAAATTTCAAGCATATTAAGATTCTCAGAAGCAGAATTACAAAAAGTAATACAAAATTACAAAAAGTAATAGGCTTAAGGAATACTACGTGGAGCTGAGGACCAACAATGTGTTTTCATATATGGTCAGCAAGGAAGAGACACTGTGTCATGTGTTACGCTTTCCAGTCACATGTCACTGAGAGAGAAAACTCCAATACAATATTAATGAATAGGGGAGATTAATTTTCACCAAGGTTTTGCAGCATACCACCCACATTATAATCCTAAGGAATGGATAGCTGTGAAATACCTCCGACTCCTAACTGAGCCTAATTTGTTAAACACTAATCAGAGATATATGAATGAGGAAAAGAGGTAATCAGCGGTTAACCAAAATAAAGGAGAAGCAGATATTTTGACTTTGGCCCGAGGTAGGTTATCCTCTTACCCAGCAAATTCCTGATTTCACGCTGTTAGTTTGGCTGTGAGCATTGCTGAAACAGTGACAAGGAAAAAAGGCTGACTGTAGAGCTGTGAGTTGCCCATGGAAGTGTTCATCTGTGGTTAGAAGAATGCCCCTCAGTGATGTATTTGTTCTATTACTATCAAAGTGTATTTGATCAAGGCAGGGAGGAAGGGCACATGTGTTTCCTCTCAGAGGGCACATATCAGAGGAATAAGGAGAGAGAGAGTGAGAGATTCCATCCTGGTATGTTTAGAAGCATTTACACATTGGCAAACTTATTTATGGAATATGAAGTTAACCCTTCAGAAATAGTGTAATCTCTTTAAGGGATACGGATATTCCATTTTTAGCTTCAGCTGTGTGGGAAATGCTCAGTGGCTTAGGAAAAAAAGAATTGTCTTTATCCCTCCACATCTTAGGATATGAGAGCCATTAAAAATCAGTTCCAGAAACTGGCAAAAATTATGCAAAGTAGATACGAATGAGGAAAAACAATATTCTCAGAGCACCTCTCATGGTACCTGCAGGTGGATAGGTGGTCAGACTGCGCCTCCGTACCCATCTCCCCATGAGATATCCAAACTGCAAGTGAGGTTTATCTTTCCTTCACTGGATCCCCAGTGCAGAGCCTTGAAAGTAAGGAATGTATGCTTGTGTGCAAAAGGGGATGTTCTCAATTCATCCCCAAACACTTACAAAAAGCTGAAACAGAGAAATTGATCTAATCCGAGCAAATATATTCTCATTCTTAGGGGTTCCCTGCTTTCCAATTTTCCTGCCTTTTGTTGAGGTCCCTGGAAGGCAATAAGACACAGATAACTTGCTAGGATTACACCACCCTACCACTAAGAAAGGGGAGGACGATATCTTATATGTCCTCAGCCTAGAGAAAACTAGTATCTTCCATCCTTCTTTCCTCTCCTGCTCTTATTCCCAATTTTCCTATAGTCTCAATTGCTGTCCTGCCAATAGTGTACACAAAGTGAGCATTTCTCTTTCTTGTCTCTTTGTTCTGTGCATTACAACCAGGAGAGGCAGGGATTAGTGTCTACGTTGTGTGCAATTTGAAAACAGGGTTCTCAGAAGTGTATCAGTTTTTATAATTTCTATGTCACAATCTCATATGTAGCTTCTTTCAGTAGACATCCGGCTTTTAACACCATGTGGGCTTGGCTATATCCAGCCTGATTAAATCCTGGAAGGAGGTCTGCATCCTGTCCGATTTCCATCTCATACTGAACAAACAGTTTAGGAGAGAATTACATAGGTAGAAAGATGCTCCATGGGCCAGAAATAATCCATTTAATCATTCTTATGATTGCCCACACATTGTCTTCTTCCTCAAGAAGCCCTGGTACTGAGCTGATTGGAGCCACCAGGACCACACTGATCAGTATTGCTTTATGGTTCCTCCAGCAGTGCCTGTGGGACATTTCTCAGTCCTCCCTCACTCCCCTAGAAAGGGAAAACATATCTTTTTTTTTCTTTAAGCTTTTTAATTTAAACATATAATGTAACCCCACCACCCTCTCCCAACACCCCTCCCATCCACCCCCCTCAGTTTGTTTTATGACATTAAGAGTCTCTTTTGGTTTGTCTCCCTCCCGATCCCATCTTGTTTCATTTTTTCTTTTCCTACCACCTTAACTCCCACCCCCGTTGCATCTCCACTTCCTCATATCAGGGAGATCATGTGATAATTGTCTTTCTCCAGTTGACTTATTTCTCTAAGCATAATACGCTCTAGTTCCATCCATGTCGTCGCAAATGGTAAGATTTCATTTCTTTTGATGGCTGCATAGTATTCCATCGTATATACATACCACCTCTTCTTTATCCATTCATCTGTTGATGGACATCTAGGTTCTTCCCATAACTTGGCTATTATGGACATTGCTGCTATAAACATTCGGGTGCACGTGCCCCTTTGGATCACTACGTTTGTATCTTTAGGGTAAATACGTCTTACCTGGTTCCCATGGTTTATTTTTCCAGCCTGTTTGACTTCAGAACCACTTACTTTCCTTTGCCTCTGATTCCCTTGGTGGCTGATTTCTTTTCTTTTTTTTTTTTTCTCTTTTTAAAGATTTTATCCATTCATTTGACAGAGATGACAAGTAGGCAGAGAGGCAGGCAGAGAGAGAAGGGGAAGCAGGCTCCCTGTGGAAGAGAGAGCCCGATGTGGGGCTCGGGGCTCTATTCCAGGACCCTGGGATCATGACCTGAGCCAAAGGCAGAGGCCTAACCCACTGGGCCACCCAGGCACCCCAGTGGCTGATTTCTAAAGCAAATGGCACCCAGAGGAATGCATTGCCTTTTTAGCCCACCTGATCTGAATCAGAATCAACAGTCTGCTCAGTTGTTCGTTATGTTCGTTAGCCTCGCAGCTTAGTCCATGTAGTAGCCATATGGCCTCCAGGATATTATACTGCATCTCATTTACTAGTAAACCATATTTTCCTCAGCTCAGTCTCCTCTGGGACCTCTTCAGAGTCTCTGTTTCCTCCCAAGAGGACATGAAACTCTCATCTGTATAAAACAAAAGTAATAGATATGCCTTAATCTTAATTAATGACCACTTCCTGGCTCAAACGATCAGTTCTGTCCACTCCTAGATTTGCTTTGATGATTCCCAATTCCCAATTTAAAAACAGAGGGCTGGAACTGTTAAGTACTTTAAATGTATCCCAATAGACAATATTTCAATGTTAGAAAAGTTAAATACTATTAAAATATAATAGTGCTGGTAATGTTATAATGAAATGGATAAATTTATTCTTTGCTGGTGATAGTGGAAATGAATACAAATTATCTCAAAGAGATTTGTGATGTATATCATAACTTGTAAACATTTAATTTTTCAATGCAAGATTAGGCATTCATCTATCCTAATGAGATCATTTGACTTGCTTGCCTGATTTATGGAAAATTCTATTGACAGTTTTGTTTAAAATCTCAAAAAGCTGGACACAAAACAAATAAATAAAAGCTCAAAAAGCTGGATACAAATAAGATATAAAAGCTAGAACACTTTATCATAATAATATTATAGAACCAATTAAATGTACTTATAAAAATGTTGTCTTATAAACAGTATAAGAGGGTTTCTGGGTGGCCCAGTTGGTTAAATATCTGCCTTTGGCTCAGGTCATGGTCTCATGGTCCTGGGATCATGCCCCTGCTTGAACATTGGGCTCTCTGCTCAGCAGGGAGCCTGCTTCTCCCTCTCTTTCCTGCTCCTGCTCTTTCTCTCACTATCTCTGTTGCTATTTCTATCTCTCTCTCAAATAAAAATATCTTTGACCAAAAACAATGTAAGTGTGAATCAGTGTAAATGGGTGACCTACATGCAGTTAAGGCCACTGTATCCCTTAAAAATCCAGTTAAACTTGATTTAAGCCTTGTGCCCATGTCTCTGTGAGAGTCCAGAAGCCTTCTGCTTGTTTTCTGTGAGATTGTACACCTTACTTCCTTGTGCTGTCTTCCACTGAACCCCCCTTTTGTCCTGAACCTCTTGGACTTAAATTGCATTGCTTTCATTGACTTCCACATGATACACATTCACAGCAAATATTTGTGTTTTCTGAATCTGTGTTGAAGAAAGTTGGGCAAGGAGCCCCGGGGAGGAGAAATCACAGGGAGGGTTACATATTGTAACATGAAGTTGTGTCATCTCCTGGATCCACCTTTACCTTCTCTTCCTTTCATTTCTACCACAACCACTGGCGGGTGGGGGAGGGGAGTTAGGCAAAAGAGAAGAAAATCCTTCCTTAGTCCCATGCAGTGTTAAACCAGCCATACCCAAGCCTTTTTACCCCAGCTGGGTATGAGAAGGGCTTTCTTCTGTAGATAGTCTGTTCCTGCAAATTTTTTGGTCTAAACACTTTTCTCCATTGAATTTCTAATAGATTGGTCCCTAATAGATAGTTACTAATAGGTTGATTAATTCTAAGCAATAGACAAAGTTATTGATATTTAACTCTCTAGCTGTTTACTCCTCCTTTTCTGAGACACCCTGTGCTCTTACTTGTAAGCACATTTGTAGTTGATCTAACCTGCTGGGCAAATGCTCCTTTCCTTTCCTGCTGTTTCATTTATACTCACTCCCTCTAGAAAGATGATATCCATATAAAATAAGGCTGTTCTTTGATTAAGGGCATAGAGATTGTTGTAAACCCATGTTAGAGACTCCCAAATATTTTAAAATTCCATTTGAAGGAAAAACTAAGTTATATATACATAAACTGAAGACTGTAAGGAAACACATCAAGAGAGGAACAGTGGCTATAGATGATTAATATGATCCTTAGTGATTTTTGTTTTATTTATTATATTTTTCAAACATATATATTTGTGGTATGTATACATGTATACATACCACACTTTCGATTAAAGAGAATAAAACTATTAACTACATAAAATGAAGGATATCTTGTCATAGGATTACACACATACTGTTAGACCATTGATGCATTAATATTCTGATGGTTATTTAGAGTGATTTTGTATTCTGCTTTAAATTCAGAAGTATACTTACTCAGAAATAAGTATTTATTCTCTTGAAACTTAAGAACTTCCAATAAACAAGACATAAAAAACTTAAGTTCCAAACCTTGGCGTGTTCCAAGATGGAATGCAAATAGCAAAGTAAGTTCCAAGGTAATTTTCACATTCTCAAGTAAATGTATTATTTTCTTGATCTTTTCGTTATGAAATCTTTCTGTAGCTGAATATCTTATGGAATTATGCTAAGCTTTCAGCTGCTTTGCTCTTGTTGCATAATGTTTGCAAGTCTTTTCTAAGCCAAACCACCTATATTATTCTGTATCACTACACATTAGGTGTCATTAAATATCTATTCCATTTATCACAAATTTCGACATGTCTGCCGTAAATCGAAGACCTGGTTTAAAATTGCTCTATATGGGGCTGTCACTTAGTATTAGACCAGGGAAAAGGCGATATGCTGGCATATAAAGACCTTAAGAAACAATTTTCATCTGTTGTTAAGAAAACAAAAATTGGCTTTCATGTTGTGAATTTTAATGAAAAGAAGAAAAAAGAAATTATGTGGACCTTGTTTTGAAAAGGCATTTATGGAACTAGGGAGTTCATTCCCACTTTTTCCTCCATGCTGTCATTTGTCATCTCTCCATATCAATCTAAGAAGAATTTTGCAAGGGGTATAAGTGGTAAATAAATCAAGTGTGAAAACCCCATATAACTTCTTACACAAGATACTTGCAGGAAGTAAGGAGGTCATATGATAAAAAGAATAGAATTAGATGCATCTTGTTTAGATTCTGCATGCTCTTGTTCCATAACAATGGTCATAAATGGTTAAAAAGGTTTGTGTAAATTTTTCTGCAAGTATATCAGGTTGATAACTAGAGGAATATTATGAATACCTGAATTATAATTATTAATCTTTTTTCTCTTTGATTATCCCCACCCTAATTTCTGCCAGTTCTTCTTCAATTGTATGTTCAAAAGAGAAGAATGTTTCATTGTGACTTCTATACATTAAGCTAGGAGTTTAAATTCAAGTAGGAGCCCTACTTGAAACACTTCCCTCCCTCTATTTCACTTAAGAAAATCTTGTTATATTTTAGTATCTAAATCAAACCCCATTATTTACAGGATATCATCCCCATCCTCAGATGATGCTCTGATTTTCTATCACCAAACCTATTCCTCTTGTGTCTACATACAAACATGTATATGTACATATATGTATATATATTTATGTGTATATGTCCATATACACAGACTGTGTGTGTGTGTGTGTGTTTGATTTAAAAACATGTTTAGTTTTTTTGATGGTAGGGATTATACTATATGCCTTTGGTATTTCTGCAGTACCCTTTAAAACTGGAAATGGTATGGACAATACCTAACCACTGATTCAGCGTGGGCCTGGACCTGTCAGACAGAGTCTTGCTACTAGTACCCAGTATCCATGCTATGTGAACAAATTAAATATCAGCTTTGCTCTACGATACTTATATGTGTGTAGTGGTTAAGCCTCTGCCTTCGGCTCAGATCATGATCCCAGGATCCTGGGATCAAGCCCCGCATCGGGCTTTCTGCTCAGCAGGGAGCCTGCTTCCCCTTCTCTTTCTGCTTGCCTCTCTGCCTACTTGTGATCTCTGTCTGTCATATAAATAAATGAAATCTTAAAAAAAATAAAACAAGGAATAAATTAAAAGTACCTTTCATGAATATGTGCCATTGGACCATAATTTAATAGACTTTTATGCCTAATAAAGTTTCCAAGACTTGGACCATATGGTCACTTTCTAACATAGAAGGCATGGTCAAGTTCCCTAAGAGGGGAACGATCTCCATACGACTATTTGAAATGAACTGGCATCTCTGGTTTTAGCATAAGTCGCAAGCAGTCGATATGTATTTGAATTATCAACAATAACAACAAAAGGGAAATATTTATTCTATGTCTACTTTGTGCTCAGGACAGCGCTAAGGGTCAGGAGGGATATGTGATGTCTGTGCTTCACGATGTTGTGGAAATTCTTACAAGTCATATGATACAGTCTGATGCAAGCCACCCAAAAGAAAACCTTGAGATGAGGGATCCTATAGCTCAGCAGTAAATACCTCCTGAGCAATTACATTAGCAAACCAAGTCATAGTACAAATTGTTTTGGTAACTTTTGCTTCTCATTCTTTCTCACACAAAAGTACAAAAGTTAAACTTGTGCTGTTGGTTCTCTCTTGGTTCTCTCTCTCTTTAACTTTGCAGCAGTGACAATTTATGGATTCAATAATTTCTCACATTCTACTTGAGAAATGTTTCTTTATCCAAAGGTTAACTCCTTCAGGAGTACAAACCTCTAAATTTTCTCTGTTGCTGTATTAGTCAGTACAACTAGATTCACTAGACACATAAATCTATCAATTTTCTAGTCTATAACAGTGTAATCCCTGAAATCTCATAGATATAAATGGAATTGCTAATTTTCAATAAATCTACAGAAACAGGTAATAGTGTCATGGGCCCCTAGTTGCAATCATTTTAGCTATAATAAATGATACCATGGGGACTCACTTTGGGTCATAAAATTTACTGATCAGGATACAGATTTTAACCCCTAAAGCATTTTATAACTTTTCCCTTTTTTGCTGCTTTAACGTATGAATTCTAGGAATGATTTCTCATTGAAAACCGATTGTAGATAGAGAAGAAAAAAATGAATTAGGAATCTTTCCAAGTTAGTACTTGCTTTTGAAAGGATACAACACTTAATAATATTCAAGTTATCTAAAATTGAACATTAGTACAAATATTGGTTACTTGACATTTAAACATTTGGAGAAGAAGGAAATTACTATCTCTTTTTTAAAAATTTAATATTATTTTTTCAGGTGTTCCAAGATTCATTGTTTATGCACCACACCCAGTGCTCCATGCAATACATGCCCTCCTTAATACCCACCACCAGGCTCACCCATCCCCCACTCTCTCCTGTCCAAAACCCTCAGTTTGTTTCTCAGAGTCCACAGTCTCTCATGGTTTGTCTCCCTTCAATATCCCCAACTCACTTCTCCTCTCCTTCACCAATGTTCTCTGTGTTATTCCTTATGCTCCACAAGCAGGAAAAAATATACAGTGGAAAAAAGACAGTCTCCTCAATAAATGGTGCTGGCAATATTGGAAATTACTATTTCTATTTTCATTTTTTATAAAAAATGCACACTTTATAACAGAAATGTACTTTTCTAATGAATGATAAACATACGCTTTTAAAGATTTTATTTATTTATTTGACAGACAGAGATCAAAAGTAGGCAGAGAAGCAGGTGGCGGTGGGGGGGTGCGGGGAGCAGCAGGCTCCCCGCTGAGCAGAGAGCCCCACGTGGGGCTTGATCCCAGGACCCTGAGATCATGACCTGAGCTGAAGGCAGAGGCTTTTTTTTTTTTTTAATTTTTTTTTTTTTTAATTTGACAGAGACAGAGGTCACAAGTAGGCAGAGAGGCAGGCAGAGAGAGAGAGAGAGGAAGGGAAACAGGCTCCCTGCTGAGCAGAGAGCCCGACGCGGGGCTCGATCCCAGGACCCGGAGATCATGACCCAAGCCGAAGGCAGAGGCTTTAACCCACTGAGCCACCCAGGTGCCCCAAGGCAGAGGCTTTAACCCCCTGAGCCACCCAGGCCCCCCAAAATACACTTTTAAACATCCTCTGAATATACAATTAAAGATCTTAATTTATTTAAAAAATTACAAAATATTTTTGTATTGTTCTTTAAAAATAGAGTAATATACTTTGATATTTTTATTCTTTGTGACAATTTTATCAATATGTTTAAAATACTTATCACTTGTCCATGATAACTATCATTCACCCATATATTAAGATGAATTGAAGATATTGCTTTAGATGTATCTCAAAGAATTTTTTCCAGCTCTGAAGTTGTATATAGAATGAGCTCTGAAAAAATATGGCTATAATCACCTTTTAAAGAAACTTAAGGAATTGGTTAAAAAATGAAATTATCAAGAGTACTATAATGTAACATTTCAATAAAATAATTTTGAAAGGTATGAGTTGAAATTCATTCTGAATGAATGCTTACCCTGTAGTATTGAAATCTTTAAAGTCTCTGAGTTTAATAGGATGAATTTTGGGATTTCCTGGGCTAAGCTCAAAGTGGGTATGTGACAGAAGGGATGGATTAGCTGAGTTCTTTGCTATATTTTTATAATCAAAGCCAGAATGAATAGATCTGTTGAAATGTTAAATCAGTATTCCTTCATTTATCTACTCTTACCAGAAATGCACACACAAATCAGGTACTGGTCAGCAAAATACATTCCTTTTTTTTTTTTTTTGTGAACAGCTTATGGTAATATTCAGACTGCCTCTCTATTTTTATAATGTACATTTTCCTCCTTTCTATGTGGCCAAGTTGAGTTGGTAATAGATGCTAAATAAGCCATATGAAAGAAGTGCAGTATACAGTTACTTGGAAATAGGTCTTACATGACTGGTTCTAGTAGAAATAAATAGTATGAAAGAGAGCTCCCTGACAGTTGGGATTCTCAAAGAGAAATCCTTAAAAAAGTACACATTTATTATTATTTTTTTAAAAAGGTTCTAGTAATCTTGACAAGAAGATTGGTTTCACTGGTCAGGTCAGTACCCTTATAAAAATTAAATGCTCTGTTATACAACAGAATCTATGCTGAAACTACGAGATGGAACACAACATGTTGAGAAATACGTGAATATCTTCTTATACTCTCCATAAATATTTATTAAGAGCACACATGATTTTGAGAAATATATTCTGAACAACAACTCATATATGTCATATTCAAGACATTGAAGAGGGGTATATGCCTTCCTCTGATTAACTCATTGAAAACAGGATTGAAATTTCTAGGGTCAAGATCATTATCACCACCTCTGATTTTGCCCCTAATGATGCGGGGGAGGCAATAGCTATTAGAATTTGGCAGACTGAGTAATATCATACTGACCTTTGGAGAAATAAAATATTATTCACTAGTTCTGGTGCTGACACTATATTTGGATACAGGGATGTCTTTTTCATTTAGCAGAGCCACGTGTGTGAATATTGCTGCCTGAACCTTTCGTGTGCATGAATTATTCATTTGTTTATCGTTATCCAGTCATTTATCTATTTATGTCTTCCCATAACCTTATTTCGCAAGACATTTGAACAGCATATAGGCAATATGGTTTGAATTCTGTCTTGGAACTTGGCAAAATGATTCCACTATGGCCTGCTCTTAGAAAGGTCCCTCAGACGGTGTCGTGGAAAGGTGAGCGGTTTTAGCCGTGCAGATGTTTTATTGCAGTGATGTCAAATGCCTACTAGGAAGCTAAAACAGCTGGATGCTTGATTTCAAATTTTCTCTTTTCAGCAGATTTTTGTTGTTTGGACAGACATTGTGTCAATGAAAAGCCTTCGGCTTTTTGTTTAATCTCCTGGAATATCTGAATGCAGATATGTGAGGCCAAATTGACAGGCATCTGATTTAAATCAGTGTTCCTGTCCTGACCCCTTTTAAAAATGATAAAACTCTTCCTCCCAAATCATAGGAAATGTATTCAATTGGATGGGCCAATAAAGAGAATTTATTCTAAAGGACCTAATTCTCAGGACTAAATTTTCAGGTTTCTCTTTTCCAGACAGGTTATTTTCTTTGAATTATCATTTTAATTCATGGATTAGTGACAAAAAGACTGTAGTATATGAAAAGATAGTCTAGTAATTATAGGCATCCCTATAGACCGAAGCAGTGTATCACATTGTATACATAAAAACAGGAAAATGTTTGAGATATTATTATTTTATATTGAGAAACAATTTAATTATTTAGAAAGTGGTTTTATTTTTTCATATGCAGCCAATCATATTCTATTATTAAAAACAGTTGCCATGGTTTCCAGTTTGGAAAATTATATTTATGGTATTGTGGCAACATTGTGGAGGTTTTGCTTTCACATTAAAAAGAAAAAAAGATCAAATAAAATTAGTTTCCCAATAAATTAAATTGTGCCACACAAATGTATTTATAATTAGAGCTTATTATAAATATCCTATATCAATCTAGTTTGCATTTTGAAAATTCTCAAGTTAGAAAAATATCAGCCCCTTTTATTTCATCTTTTCTCAAATGAGGTCTGCTTCATTTTTCACATTTAAATGTTTAGGGATAATCTGAAAACATTCCATGTGGGATTGCGATATAAGATCTGCAGGGACAGAGGGGGCTTGGCTATGCTCTGCTTAAAATAAAGGGAGGAGGGGCACCTGGGTGGCTCAGTTGGTTGGGTGGCTGCCTTTGGCTCAGTTCATGATCCCAGGGTTCTGGGATCAAGCCCCATATTCGGCTCTTTGCTCAGCGGGGAGCCTGCTTCTCCCTCTCCCTCTCCCTGCTGCTCTGCCTGCTTGTGCTCTCTCTCCGTGTGTCAAATAAATAAATAAAGTTTGTTAAAAAATAAAGGTGGGGGGAAAGTATGCAAACCAGAAGTGTACTCTAGAATGCAATACCTGATTAATAAATTGGGGTATTTTAATTTTCTTCAGCATTTGCTCTCTATGCCCTCAGGCCTTATTGCTTTCCTATACACCTTCCTTTGCAATGTAGAGTAATGTAGAGTAAAACTATACCATTGCATTCTACTTAAATGACTACCTAGTTCACATTTGATCCTTGGAACAACCCTATGAGGCACGTTTTATGGATCCATTTCATGATCTAGGAAAGCACTTCTAAGGGAAGCTGAAGCAATTCTCCCACATCAGGACTTGTGGTGGTGGAGCCATGTCTGGATTTCAACACTGTGGGTTCCATTTCCAGTGTCCTGACCATTTTGCCATATGCCTGTTCTTCCACGATATGCTCTCATTCAACAATACTGGGCTTACATTGTATGAACAACTAGTTTAAATATTATTTTAATCTTTTATTTAACCAGTTTTTGAATCTCCTGTTCTTTTCCTTATATTTTAAAAACACGTGCTTTTAAATCAGGAAATTCCTGATGCTCAGGCCTGACTGTGGCTGACACTGAGGACAGCCCCAAGAGTGAATGACAGTCCCAAACATGGCAGAGGCACTCAAAGCCAGAAAAGAAATAAAGAAGGATGTCAATTCTTTAGTTGTACTATGCTTCTAAAGACAGGATTATTAAAAACTAAAACTAGGGGTGTCTCAGTGGCTCAGTTGGTTAAATGTCCGCCTTCAGCTCAGGTCATGATTCTGAGATCCCAGGACTGAGCCTCATGTTGGGTTTCCTGCTTAGTGGGGAGTCTGCTTCTCCTCCCCCTCTACCCCTCCTCCCACACGTGCTTGCTTTCTCTCACTAACTCTCTCTGCCTCTCTCTTAAATAAATAAGATCTTAAAAAGTTTTTAAAAAAAAACAAAAACTAAAGCAAAACTACAGGATTGATTTTTCAAAATAGGTAGCTGAGATATAGAGCAAAATGTTACACATTTTCTATCTTGAGTTTTACCATTGCTCCAGAAAGCAGGCAGGGAAATCACCTTTCTTGAGTGCTTACTATATATCTCAGTCACTATGCCAAGTATTTAACAACCTTTAGCTTGTTCATTCAATTTACAGAAAGATATATAAAATTGAAATCATTATCCATTTTACTGATAAAAAGAGACCAAAAGGCTCAGAGAGGTTAGTGTTGTTTTTGGAAATTAATAACAGATAAGACTTTGTAAGCATTGACTGTGAATCATGTACCATACTAATAGGGATTAACTCATTTATTCTTTATCACAACTTTAAAAATGAAGTAGTATTAATTTCTCCATTTTTAGATTTAAAAAAATCCGAAGTTTAGGGCTGTTAAGTATCTTCCCAAGCTGAAAAGGGAGAGATTGATTTTGTCAATTCAATCATATTATCTTTCAAGGAAAACAAAAAATAAATAGGTAGAACTGAGTAAAACTGTTTACCTGTATGGGGAACGTCAGAGGAAGAGTAACCAGCTGCTTGGTGGAACCAGGACTCCTAGAGAATGGAATTATCTGGAGTCCTCAATGGCTCCTTCTCTTTCTAGAGATATAGCTAGTATTTGAGCAACTTGATTCCACGGGATGCCTTACCAGGCTCAAAACATCTTCACCTTATGAATTACCTCCATGTTCACTCTAAGATTTGTGGTAAATTCTGGAAGGGATTTCCCAGCCTGATGCAATAGCTCTTAGTCTACGTCACTATACTTCTAGACTGCTTTTCTAGCACCTCAGGTAAAGAGTTAGCAGAGAGTGAAAGGCTCAGATGAGGTGATGTACTATTTAAAAAATACATTTTAGAAGAGTAGTTGCTAGAAAAAGACTTAACATCTTTTGAATTTCCTATAATTTTAAATTATCATTTGGAATTTTAATGATTCATAAATTACAAATATATCCAGATTTACCCTACATCTGAATATCTAAAAAAAAAAAAACAAGTAAATTGGAAATATTGCCAGATTTCTCCTCAAGGTCAAATACATATATTTAAACACACACACGCACACACACACACACACACATATATAATACATATGATTTATATATATATACAATTTTAAATATCTAAATATTTCCTAGCATATGAACATACTGATTTGCAAGCAAGCTATGGGTTTTCATAAAAAAATGAAAGTATAATATTTGAAATGCAAATATATTATTTTGCCATGTCTAAAAGGACAACCTGGACAATTATTCCCTGAGTAACTGAATGAAGTACATTAAAATATTAAAGCATGAAAAACACACAATGAAGACAAAATAGATATAAGAAAAACTCATTAATCCAGCAACATTTTGAAAAATCCATTTCAACACTGAGCAAGAGAAATAATACCAATATCGTTTTTAAAATTTATTATGCTCTTTATAGAAGTATATTTTCTAGTTATACCAACCCTATTTGCATGGCAAGGTGAAAGAGGGCAAAATACAATTAGAGCCTGAAATCTGTGTAGTTAAATGGAATGAAAAAGATGAATACAGTTGTAAGTTTTCAAAGATGTGTTTTAATGAGAGTCCCAAAACCCACAAGGATGTAATTGAGCTCAACCATGGGAATGTGCAAGTTTCTGTTACATTTATGGATCCTCAATTTAACAAAACATAAAAGTATTTTCCCTGCAGTGATTATGTTTCTTGATTATCCTTTGGGTTAGCTTTTTTGCAATATTTCGACTTGCTTTGGCTTCTTTCAGAAGGTAATCATTCATAGCTCAGGTGTATTAGGTCCCATGTCATAAGCCAAGTGCTGTCTCAAGAGGTGGGTGTGAAATATGGTCTTGCAGAATGATCCTGCAATTAAGGCTCTCTTCTCATTTAAAAACATTGACGATACCAGTCTTCTGAACAGCAAAGTGATATGATTTATAGAATGCTTGGAAACATGTTCAGTGCCCATTTTCAAAGTTTACCTTTTATATACACCTTGATGAATTCAGGATATGAATTTTCATCAAATACATAATTTTGCATTTAAGGGCAAACAAGGTCAAAGAGTTTGGTAACCAAATGGAAACCCCAAAATCTCAGAAAATAATTTAAATCCCTTGTGTCACAGGGGGTTTGAATTTTAGGATAAATTAGTCAAATTTAATATTAAAAACATAATTTTTGTGCCTATCTCTTATCATTCAGGTGGAGATTACTTAAGTACTTCTATTGAGAGAAAAGATTTTAAGTGAATGCACAAGAACATTTCAGCCCTGAAATAAAGATACAGTTATTCAAAGTCATCAGAGGAAAATGCTTTTTTCAATCTTTCACCTTCACTGTATGCTGTTTCTACATTTGAAAATATTTTACACATGGAGTTTAACTTCTTCAATGGTTGTTATGGCTCCTTGATCCTTTTCTCAGCAGGGAACCTGACTCAATCTCAGAGATAATATCTTTCAGATGGAAATATTCCTCTCACTGATATCAAATAAATTTCCAATGTGAAATTGACACCCCAAGTTTTATTTAAAGAAGGAAGAAACTGCACTAACATATCCAAAAAGAACTGGCACAGGTATGTGACTTTATAATAAGAGGAAAGTCAATGAATGAGAAGTCTCCTTTTGTTCATTTGCAAGCAAGGCATTATTTTCATTGGAGGAAGCATGTTAAAGATTGGGGAGAAGAAAATATGCCTTTGTCAACTATGAATTTTAGCTGCTATTTTTTTTTTTTTCTGCAAGTCCCCTGTAGGGCAGGAGTAACCTCAAAGCTCTCTGGAGAGATGAGGTATGAACAAATTGTACATTGAAATAAATTTGAATATAGAACATTTACAAAAATAAAGTGAATTGAACACCTTAAAAATTCTCGGTATAATGCTTAATGGTACATTCGAGGAAAAGACAGCTTGCAAATGTGGCATGAAATAAACAGATCATCACTTAGAAAGATAACACTCACTAACCCTAGAGACACAATTGAAGTTCATCCCAAGTACAGGGCCTGGGAGTTTGGCCAAGAAAATTATCTCATGGGGTCTAGGGCTTGATTTGTATTTCACATAATATGAAGTGACATTCATTACCTTGTAATCGATATGCAGATAAGAAGAAATTATTTATGGCACAATTAACTGGGAAGGAAAGAGTACCATATATGTACATATGGGAAAACTGAGGGTTTTTGACAGGACCATAAACCATAAAGAGACTTTGACAGTGATCAGACTTCTGAGATAAGCTGCTGCCTTGGAAATTCATCCAGCTTTATGCACTCTAATATATTTATAATCATCTTTTAGTGTCATGCTTCAAGTCTAAAATGGATGTTTAGGAAATTTCCCTCCCCTACAAAAAAATATTTGAAGTTGTTTTGATTTTATGAAACACTAGAAAAGTATTTCCAAAATGATCTCCTTAGAATAAAACTTCTATGAGATGTTAATAATCAGTTTGGGAGATGCTGGGTTGAAAAAGGAAATAGGATTCGTCAGTCTTTAATATTCTAGTATATATCGTGACTCTCCAAGAAGAGGATAAATTATACAGTATTTAGTATTTTTTAAAGGGTTTTATTTATTTATTTGACAGAGAGAGATCACAAGTAGGCAGAGAGGCAGGCAGAGAGAGAGAGAGAGGAGGAAGCAGGCTCGCTGCCGAGCAGAGAGCCTGATACGGGACTCCATCTGAGGACCCTGAGTTCATGACCTGAGCCGAAGGCAGAGGCTTAACCCACTGAGCCACCCAGGCGCCCCAGTATTTAGTATTTCTTATCTTATTTAATTATTGAATCACAAAACCATCTTGTTTGCCATGCCTCTTCGAGAAATAACCTGAAAAAAAAAAAAAAAAGAAAACTGGAATGACTTTTTTTAGAACTTCGCCAATATACTCTGCAATGGGTTTGCCTCCTGCAACAAACCAAGTGCTTTCCATAAGAGGCCTTCTTTAATTTATTTCATTTTGCTTAGCAAGAAGGGGAATCCTCCATCCTTGGCCAGGGTGCTTTCAAGGGTGGGATCTCTGTTTGGTAGGGTAGCGAGTTTGATGAGTTTCTTCCCCACTCAGTCAGTTGACACCAGCTCTGCCTTACCCAGCAGATCTCACTGAGCTCAGTTACCCAATAAGCATCAGAGCACCAGGGTCTGCTTCGGACTTACAGGTCTCCCAGCTCTGGTTTTGCCCAAGTAACCAATAACTGGAGAGTCAGACTCGTCTGTTCTGAGGCACGAACTGCAAAGATAAAAATACTTCTAGATTGAATGATCAGTGTTAAAAACTGTTGACAACATCTCATTAACTCTTGACATGCTCCTTTTTAGTGTGTCTTTATCCACGTAGATTTCCCCACCTGGAAGGCCAATCCTTTCCACATTTGTTTTCCAAACACCTTTTCTATTTTTGATAGCAATAATAGAAATGCCTGGAAGATATGAAATGTTTGTTATATATTAAGAATTGTGCAAAACACTTTAAGGAAGTATCTTTAAAAAAATTAATTTCTAAAAGTATATTAAAACTTTATTTTGAGATGTTTAAAAAAATTTAAAAGCACAACCACCAGCAAATCCACTACCCTGGATTTATAGATCTTAAAAAGGACATCAGTTTTCTTTCATTTTTTAAATAAAAGAAATAAAATATTCTAGCTAAATATGAAGTCTTTTTTTATCCACCTTCTTACATCTTATTCACCTCCCCCATTCCTAGAGGCAAAAACTATCATGAATTTATTTCATCTCCTTACATTTATATTTATAGATTCTTATGCATGAATATGATTTCAGGGAAAATATATGGTATTATTTCATGTGATTTTCATAAAAACCTATACAAATCATACCATAATATATATACATCATTTTGACACGAGCTGTTTTCTCTTACTGTTGTTTATAACCTCTTAATCATAACAACACAGTTCAGTGATTCTTTTTTTTTTTTAAAGATTTTATTTATTTATTTGACAGACAGAGATCACAAGTAGGCAGAGAGGCAGGCAGAGAGAGAGAGAGGGAAGCAGGCTCCCTGCAGAGCAAAGAGCCTGATGTGGGGCTCGATCCCAGGACCCTGGGATCATGACCTGAGTCGAAGGCAGAGGCTTTAACCCACTGAGCCACCCAGGTGCCCCCAATTCAGTGATTCTTAACATTCGTTGTACCACAGGCCCTTTTGGTAGCCTGTTGAAGGTAACAGACTCCTTTTCAGACTAAATTTAAAAAAAATATTTTTCCTTAATGAAATACATAGGATCACAAGGAACTCAATTATATGAAACTATAGGTAGCAAAATATTAAAAAAAACAAATTGTAATAAAGTAACACATGTCTTTCTTTATTAATACATTAAATAGCAAGATCTGTTGGATATTCTATACTACTCTAATTTGGAGGAAGTGGTGAGTATAAACTATTTCTAGATTGCTGTAACAACTATAATGTTACATAAAAAAAATTCATGAACTCTAAGCTTGACAGTCTCAGGTATAACTCATGCCACACTGGTTTGTAGCCTGCGTTTGTTATAGAAGAAAATGCTAAACTTTCAGTTAAAGTTTAGTGAATAAAAATATAATTTTATTTCCATTCGGGCTCTTAGGCCTCCTGAGTTATTTATATATTCTTGATTCTGATTTTTTCACTTCTATTAATTGGCCAATCTTTTTGATTTAAAAAAAATTTATAGACTCAGGCTCAAGAAGTTAAAATATTTAATTCAGTAAAAAAAAATATATATATATATATAATATATATATTACTTTGATTACTTTACCTTTTGTGTCTTGTTTAAAGAAGAATATTTTCTTAGAATAAATGAAACAGGATGGGATTGGGAGGGAGACAAACCAAAAGAGACTCTTAATGTCATAAAACAAACTGAGGGGGGTGGGGGGGATGGTGGTTGGGAGAGGGTGGAGAGGGTTACATTATATGTTTAAATAAAAAAATGAATTAATTAAAAATAACTTAAAAAAAAGAAGAATATTTTCTTATATTCTCTTTCAGTAATTTAAGATGGTATTTTTTGCTCTACATTTTTTATATACTGGGAATTTTTAAGATGTATCTTGTAAAGGGGGCGCCTGGGTGGCTCAGTGGGTTAAAGCCGCTGCCTTCGGCTCGGGTCATGATCCCAGGGTCGTGGGATCGTGCCCCATATCGGGCTCTCTGCTCTGCAGACAGCCTGCTTCCTCCCCTTTCTCTCTCTGCTTCTCTGCCTACTTGTGATCTCTGTCTGTCAAATAAATAAATAAAATCTTAAAAAAAAAAAAAAAGATGTATCTTGTAAGGAAAGGACTTAATATTCTTTTCCACTGTGTCTTATTTAATCCTTATAATAAAGCTAACATTTGGAAATATTATTATCTTCTTTCAAGGAGCAGATTAATCTTTCCAATGACACTGATGCTGAACAATGCTCCCTCTAGAAGGTATCTTCATTTTTCTGAATATTCCATTTGCATTCCTTGTTATGGTTTTATATATGGTTTTATTCTTCTTATTTCTTGTGAGCTCATTTGTTGCTTCCAAAGATTGCAAGCATTTCGAAGACTGAGATAATGTGCTTTTTGTTTGTTTGCTTCTTAATTTTCAAAAGTGATTAGCAGAGTGGTGGGCCAAATGATTGAAATTAATATATTAAAATGTGTTTTGTTTCAAAATTCTTTCCAATTTTAATAGAAATTTAGAAAAAAATATATAGTTCAAAGAAGAATTTATTTTTTGAAATAAAGGAAGGAGTACCCCACCATTTTTTTTTGTTTTTTTAAAGATTTTGTTTATTTGGGAGAGAGATAATGAGTGGGGGGAGGGGCAGAAGGAGAGGTAGAAGCAGACTACCTGCTGAGAAAGAAGCCCAGCCTGGGGCTCAATCGTAGGACCCTAAGATCATGACCTGAGCCAAAGGCAGATGGTTAATCAATTGAGCTACTCAGGCACCCCTGGTTTTTTCCTTTTCTAGTTAGTTTTTCAGCATATGCTGCATTCTCACTTTCTGTTTTCCTTACTCCAACATTAAAATATCCTCTAAAATAATGACAGTCATTTCTACAAGCCACACCCAGATATCAGGTCTTTCTCTGGGCACAAGAAAATACAATTTCTCTTCTATAGGGAAAGGGAAGGGGAAGGAGCCCTTTGGCTTCTGAAGTCCAGCCTGCCTCCTGCTGCTCCATATCTGGTTGGTCTTCATGAGGTCAGGAGATGCACAGAGTATCTGGCTGTGAGGACTCCTGGGGAGACAAGAGGTGTTCATTCTGGCGTGATCCTATCATGCTCTCCTCTTCTTTGACTCGACTACAATTTTTTCCACTTTCTTAGGTTAAAACCTGGGAGTATGAGAAAACCAAAGGAAGTATTTCTACCAAGAAACAATACAACAGACAGCAGTTCTTCTCCTTTTCAGTTTCTGGAAATTCTATGCTATTATAACCCGAGAATGTTGTTACTAAAAAGGAAACAAAAACAAAAACAAAAACAAAAACCACATTGGGTTTCTATTTTGCTTAGTCAAAAAACTATGATTTTTTCTTCTTCCAAGCACGTTTTTTCGCTTTTTATTTTGAATTAATGTTAGATTTATAGAAAAGTTACAAAAATAGTATAGAGAATTCCTGCATAAACCTTACCTGTGTTCCACTAATTTTAATATTTTCTATAACTATAGCACAATGATCGAACACAAGAAACTGTTATTGTAATGGTACCATTAACTTAAAAAATACTCTATTCATATTTCACCAGTTTTTCCACTATATTTCTTTTCTACTTCAGGATACAATACAGGATCCTACATTACATTTATTTGTTGTGTCTCCTTAGTATCCTCTAGTCTGTGACAGTTCATCTGTCTTTCTTTGTCTTTCATGACCTTGGCATTTTTGAAGAGTACTTGTTACTTATTTTGTAGACTATAACTCATGTTGGGTCGGTCTGATATTTTCTCATGATTAGATTGAGGCTGCATTTTTAGCAAGAATACCACAGAGGTGGCATGACCTTCTCAGTGCATCTTAACAAAGGGGTAAATGATGTCCATATGTCTTTTTACTGGGGATGTTAACCTTGAACACTTGGTTAAGGTGGTATCTGCTGGGTTTCTCCACTGTTACTATTTTTTCACTTGAAATTAATAAATATCTTAGGGGAGATACTTTGAGACTCTGCCAATATGCTGCTTCTCCTCAGATTCTTACTAATGTCTTCAGCCATTCTTGGGTGTTTTTTCCTGCAACAATGTTATCGTGGTATTTTAATGGTGATTTTCTATGTCTCTTGTTTCTCTGAGTTTCATTTATTTGTATAAGTATAGACTTATTCATGACTTTAGCATTTTTCTATGGGTTATAATCCAATACTATCATTACTTTTTATGCTTCAAATTGTTCTAGATTTGGCCACTGAGAACTTTTTCAGGTTGGTTCCTGTCCCTTTTGGATATGGCCCCATCTTTTTTGGAGCACCCCCTCAACTACTGTCCCCATCGAATGCTCCAAGCTCATCTTGTGTCTTCCCTGCTACAATCCTTGAATCAACCACTTCTCCAAGGAGCACTGTCTCTTTATTTTTTTTAAAAGATTTTATTTATTTGTTTGAGAGAGAGAGAATGAGAGAGAGAGAACATGAGAGGGGAGAGGTCAGCGGGGGAAGCAGACTCTCTGCTGAACAGGGAGCCTGATGTGGGACTCAATCCCTGGATTCCAGGATCATGACCTTAGCAGAAGGCAGTTGCTTAACCAACTGAGCCACCCAGGCACCTTAACTGTCTCTTTATATTGGTGGATGATATTTAAACAATAATAGCTAGGCTTTTAGATATATTATATACATATATACACACATATATATATATATATATATTTTAAATATATGTGGTGGTTCCTATCTTGCTCTAGAAAGGGGACCATCACATTTTTATAAATGGCTAGATTTCAAGTAGTTTTGCAGACCACGCAGTCCTCTGTTACAACTGGGCCACTCGACTGTTGGAGCACAGCATCAGCTAAACTAACAGTTGTGGCTAGGTGCCAATAAAACATTATTTAAAAAAAATATACAGTAGGCTGGACTTGAGTCACAAGACTTACAGTTTGCCAACCCCTGCTCGAGAATGACGAGCCATGTAAAAAAACAATGCCAAAACCTAGTATGTTTTCATTTTTGCTTATGAGGAAGATACTGGAGCATATATTACAAACTATAAGCTTGTGAATGGAATTAGCTTTAGTATTTTTACTTTTTAAAATTTTTGAGACATATTATTGTACTCAAAATATGAAAAAAATGATAATTATTATTTCCCACTGGCTTGCAATAGTTGGACATGAGGATGGTGCAGCCTTTATTTATTTTCAGATGAGTCAATCAATAAAAATGTAAAGTAATACGTAGAATATGAATGATAACTGAGTACAAAATTAACAGTAGAGAAGGAGAAGGAAACATTGGTTTCTACCTTGTTCTAGAAAAGAAGTTGGCAGATCACAAATAGGCTTTACAGACCTTATAGTCTCTGTTGCAACTACTTGCAGGATAGAACCTTCTGGAAAGTTTCTTGGAGGAAGCAAGGATTGAGATTGATGCCAAAGAATGGACAGGACTTGAATAGCTTACAAGAGGAGAATTGAAGTTGATAATTCAGAGATAATTTGAACAAAAAAAATAAGAGAGAAATAGGATGAAAGTTTGCAGAGATAATGAGCAGCAAAAAATAGTCATAACAATCTGTAAAGGGCCAAAGAAGCCAAACCTAAGTCTACTAGCATCTCTCTTCTTCACACAGATGAATGCATGTGGCTATCTTTCAAATCACATTGCATTATTAAAGTCAACTGAAACTAAGCTTTGTATGTTTAAATGGTCATACAGAATTTTTAAAAGATCTTTAAATGGATTAAAGATCTTTTATATATGACATTATATTAGTTTCAGGGTGCATCATACTGATTTAATATTTGCATGTATTGCAAAATGACCATTGCAGTAAGTCCAGTTAACTTCTGTCACCATATATAGTTATAAAAAAATTCTTGTGATGAAGACTTTTAAGATAATTTCTTAAAAACCTGCATATATGCAATACAGTATCATTAACTATAGTCACCATGCTGTACATTACATACCCACTTATTTATTCTATAACTGGAAGTTTGTGCCTTTTGATCTCTTTCACCCATTTTGCCCACCCCACCCCTTATTCCCCACCCACCCCTGCAAAACCACTTACCTGTTTTCTGTATCTATGAACTTGTCATTCTGTTTGTTTGTTTTGGTTTTGGTTTTAAAGATTTTATTTATTTATTAGAAAGAGAGAGCATGAATGGGGGGCAGAGGGAGAGGGCAGATTCCTCACTGAACAGGAACCCTGATGTGGGGCTCTATCCCAGGACTCTGGGATCACTATCTGAGCCGAAGGCAGACATTTAACCAACTGAGCCACCCAGGCCCCCCTTATTTGTTTTGTTTTAAGTTCCATATATAAATGAGATCTTTCTCTGTCTGCCCTACTGCAGTTAGCATAATGTCCTTGAGGTCCACCCACATTGTTGTAATGGCAAGAATTCATTCTTTTGATGGCTGAATAATATTCCTTTGTATTTATATTCCACATTTTCTTTAGCCACTTATGCACAGATGGACACTTAGATTGTTTCCATATCTTGGTTGTTGTAAATAATGCTGCAATAAACATGGGGGTGCATATGTCTTTTTAAATTAGTGTATTTGGTTTTTTTCAGATAAATACTCAGAAGTGGAGTTTTGGGATCATATTATAGTTCTATTTTTAATTTTTTGAGTAACCTCCATATTATTTTTTGTAGTAACTGTAAACCACTTTACATTCCCAGCAATAGCCCACTAATGTTACCTTTTCTCTACTGTCTCATGAACACTTGTTATTTCTTGTCTTTTTTATAGTAGTTGCTCTAACATGTGTGAGGTGATATCTCCTTATGGTTTGATTTTCATCCCCCTGATGAGTAATGATATTGAGCATCTTTTCACATACCTGTTGGCCAGATGCATGTCTTTAAAAAAAAGTCTATTCAGATCTTCTGCCCATTTTGTAATCAGATTTTTTTTGCTATTGAATTGTATGATTTTTTAAAAAAACTTTTAATTAAGTAGGCTCCATGCCCAGTATGGAGCAAAACACAGGACTAGAACTCATGACCCTGAAATCAAGACCTGAACTGAGATGTAGAGTCAGATACTTAACTAATTGAGCCACCATACGATGGCTCCTGTGCCCCTGTATGAATTCTTTATATATTTTAGATATTAACACCTTATCAGATACATGATTTGTAAATATTTTCTCCCATTCAGTAGGCTATCTTTATTTTATCAATAATTTCCTTTGTTGAGCAGAAGCTTTTTAGTTTGAGGTAGCCCCATTTATTTATTTTTGTTTTTCTGGCCTTTGCTTTTGGATTCATATCTAAAAAGTTATTGTTAAAAGTGATGTCTGGAAGCTTACCCTTTATGTTTTCTTCTAGGAGTTTCATGATGTCAGGGTTTACACTCAAGTCATATTAAAAACATGTTTAAAGGGTCCTGCAGAATTTTTAAACAATCTTTAAATGGCTTAAAGATTTTAAATATTATTGTTTTGGGTTAATATATTAATAAGAATTGTTTTCCATTATTTGCAAGCTTAATTTTGTAATAAGCAGATATTGTCAAGAAGACATAAAACACAAGAATATTTACAATTGTATTCAGTTTCTATGACAGACTTTTTGACTCTTAAGTGAGCCCATAATGAGCCAAAATATTAATTCCTTAAAGTTTGACTCTAATTCCAACTTCCTGTGGAGTCAAGTATCTTCTGCCTCATTTGAACACAACCCTAATCCCATACACAGGTCATTTTAAGCCTTTGGCACCAGCAGTTTCTTGGCTGGCTCCTGAGTAAGATGATGGTTCAGATGGACAAAACAAGTGTCAGAGAGTTTATTTTTAAAATATCTATGGTTCTTTAGTTTCATTTTTTTCCTATGAATTAATTTATCATTAATGGTTTTTAATGAAATCTGAGTCCATGAGGTAAAATCAAACTCTTCATGGAAAGTATACTGCAGAAATTTTTCTTATCCAATGGCTGCAAATGTTCTCCTTTAGAGGTCACTAAATCCATCATTATTGTGTTATAAAGATTAATGAAAAATGACTAAAAAATTAAATTTAGCTTTACATTCAGCTTTTTGTGTAAAAGCTGATAATTATTGAACTAAATAGATATTTGATTCCAATATTTCTGATGGTTAACATTGCTTTTATAGAAAATAATATACTATAATATTATAATCAAACATGCTGAAACCAAGCCTTTCTCATATGGAATTCAGTGGGTGTAAACCTAATATTTTCTGCGTGAACTGCCACATGTAAAAGAAAGCTAATTTCAACATACAACCTACTCACTTTTGCATATCTATCTTGTGTATCTAAACTTCTTAAGGTCTGGTTGGTGTTCTCTCCTTTACTCTCATAGTCTTTCTGCCCCTTTCATTAAGGTCTGGGCACCTTTAGCCAACTTTGTTGCCTGCTTTCATATATAGTGCCTCAATTCTGTGGTGGGCACAGCACACTACAGCTCCTTCAGGAAGCAGTTTCAAGCTTCTCAAATCATAAACACAGACCTCTCTTCATTTTTATTTTATTTGGAGTTCCTAGAGAGGGTGTATATATATATTTTTTAAACGTTCTCAGATCCCAAGGATCACGCCCTATGGACTATCTCAAGAATGATTCCACTCTTCCTTGAATATGGCAGGTACTTTCCCTTGTCCTGCTTGGCTCCAATCTTCTTGAAATGACTTTTTTTTTTTTTTTTTAAATCAACTCTGAAAGTCCTACCTTGCTTCAAGACTCAGGCTGAATACTGGACTCTTGCTGAGATCTTTGTGGACTCTGGCTCCACCATAGCTCTTAATGGCTTCTGTTTCCTGTGGATTCCTGCATATCTTAAAAGAGCCTTCCCAAATACTGGTTGTCACTGTTAAATCCCTCTCTGCACATTCCCATCTCCCCCAGCACATTGCGAACCCCACCCAGAAAGGAAACACGTCCTGTGCCTCCCCACACAGTATGTATAACATAACAGTGTGTCCCTCCAAAGTAGACCTTCAGTATGTATTTGTAAGGAGGTACAGTGGCATTCATTAAGCCCTTACCTTCATCAAGGAAGGGTATTAAAGAAGCTTCTGTTCTCCGCCAAATTATCAGAAATAAGTTTAGTATTCCCATAGAGTCAAATTTGTTGAAAACCAAATCACTTCAGAGCTCCAGATATTCACGTGAGGACTTATACACAAACAAGCTTGATTGTAACAAACCAGGACTCCATTTTTCTTTTTCTTCCTTCTCTCCTTTCCTTCCTTCCTCCCTGCATGCCTACCTGCCCTTCCTTCCCTCCTCCCTTTCCTTTCCTCTTTCTTTCTTTCTTTCTTTCTTTCTTTCTTTCTTTCTTTCTTTCTTTCTTTCTTTCTCCCTTCCTTTCTCCCTTCCTTCCTTCCTTCCTTC
>ML106942.1:0-92979 GCA_003697995.1 Taxidea taxus jeffersonii
TTTATGGGGCATTTAGTGACATTTCTTTCACATGAACACATGGTTAACTTTCTGAAATAAGAAGAAAATGTCTTTTTATTCCAGACATAAAAATACAAAATTTTTATTATTTTTTTATATTCAACTGATTGCTGCTGTTGAAATATCTAAATTTATCCCAAGATAAAATTGTTCATGCTATGCCCCATGTCAGCAAACCAAAACTTAACTAAGTTTCTTTGCTTGGCTCTCACAGAAAAGGAAACCTCGGTCAGCCATTCAGCACATCACCTGACCTGGCTCTCAGACTTCCCTTCATTCCACATACGGGAAGCAACCCCCCCCCAACCAATCAGCAAATGTCCAGTATGACTTCTTTGTTCTTGCTCACTTTTGACTATAAAACCCTCTCACCTTATACAACTCTTTGAAACTCCTTTTTATTTATTTTTTGTTAATTTCATAATTTTTATCTTTTTTTTTAATTATGTTTAGTTAGCCAGCATATCGTACATCATTGGTTGCTGACATAGTGTTCACTGATTCGCTGGTTGCATATAACACCCAGTGCTCATCACAACATGTGTCCTCTGTTTGTTTTTTAGATTAGATCCTTTCTGATTCATGAATCACTAAACAAAAGCCAGTGAGATCAGTAAGTTGTGGGAAATTTTAACACTACATTAAATCATCTTATTTCTATGGATTAAAAATAACAAAAGTAAATTTGTTGAGGTTTAAAAAATCATCAAAATATTAGATAATTTTCCATTTATAATTACCAAGATTAATTATGCATGGTACTACTTAACTTTTTAACTACTTAACAGCTTAAGACCCAGCCAGTAAACTACCAAAAGCTAGATGAGATGGAATCACTTTATACAGAAATGTTATAAAAGTAACCTCGGGGCTCCTGGATGGCTCAGTCAGTTAAAGCATCTGCCTTCGGCTCAGGTTATGATCCCAGGGTCCTGGGATTCCCGGGCATCAGGCTCCCCATTCAGTGGGGAGCCTGCTTCTTCCTCTCCCTCTGCCTGCCTCTCTGCCTACTTGCGCTCTCTATTAAATAAATACATAGAATCTTCTAAAAAAAAAAAAAAAAGTGATCTCAACTTTCTAAACCTTAATGAAAGTACAGTAGGAAAACTTTGGTTGATTTCTTTATAAAATTAGTTGCTTAATTTGTGGACAATTTATGTTTTTAAGGAAAATCTCTTAAAATTTATTGGGTTATTTTCAATATTATAAAAATAACAAATTCATTTTCTCAAGCTAGAACAAAACCAGATATAAACAAAAAAAGAAAAATGAAATCCCCTTTCATCTCAGTCCAAGAAATGTTCACTTTTACTGCTTTGAGCAATAATTTTAAATAGACAACATTCAGGATGTTAATAGCCTTTCCTTTGCCCATGACAAATACCAATAATTAATCATGATCTTATAACCCAGTGATCACACTATTTGCCTATGTACAATACTCAATCCAATCAATATTTATTATATTTCCATTATTTGTGTGTAATACTATGCAACATATTTGTTTTGGGTTATTTTATTTCCTACTTAAGAAGTCAAAGACATATCCCCGGGCCATGAAACAGTTTTTTATAACACCACTTCAAAAGACAGCTTAATATTCAATTCTACATTTCATTGTAGGGAGCGTCCTAAGTATCTTATGTTATAAATAATTCTATGAGGAACATCCTTGGAGCATATGTGCATGTGATAATGGAATTCATTTGCATTAAAACACACTAATACGTATTGGTAAATTGTTGTTAGAAGGCTTTCTAAATTATCATTTTGTTTGAAATATGGGAAATTTGTGAGAAGTGCCTGGATCTTACATATTTAGTCCCTAGAACCTCCTCCAATCCTTTTTTAAGATTTCTCTGAGGCAGGAAACCCAGTAGCTTTGTTTTGCCGAGAGTTAATGCTCTTCTATAATTAAAATTGCAAAAGGTATCCACCCTAAGAAGAAAGAAAATATTTAGCAGCAAAAACTTCCTTTCTAGCCAGAAGAGTCAAAAATAAGGTTTAAAGAAGAGACCGGGACATTCCAATAAAAGAATTTATAAATAGGAATCCTAGAATTCCACACCTGTGCATACTAATAAATGTCAATATTCATTCAACTTTGTAAAGAGTAAAAGACAGACAGATTTAGGGAACCATACTTGAATACAGTGTTTTAATCTTTTGTGTTGAGCCTGGTAACCAGCGACAGCTTCAATTACCCAGCTCCTATTATGCAAATGAAACCGAAGCCAGAAGTTGTGCACCTGTGCTTGCCTCTGGATTTAATATTTCTAATGAGTTCGAAAATCCTGCTCCACAGACAAGCCTGCGAGACCGCTCAACTCAGATTACAGTAGAGCAGGTGAAAAGCTTTTCAAACAGAGACAATACTTCCAAGGACTTCAATAAGTCACAGTATACATAAGATTTAGACATTGTCAGATGAGAAACAGACACAACAATGGTAAATTATCAAGATGCTTGTTAGTGCTGAGATGCTTGGCCCAGTGACATTAAAGCAATGAGAAGAAAAAGGGATAGAACAGGACTTTGCTATTCACAAGGTTCCTCCTTGTGGGAGGTCCTTTGTGCTCCCTGGCCAGCTGAGCGTGGTGCAGCCCCATCAGGCCAGTGTTCCCTCTAGCTCTTAATATACAAATAAGCCAACACATACATACAATAGAGTTTAGTTTTTTTTGTTGTGTTTTTTTTTTTTAATCCACACTATGCTAGCTAATATCTAGAGAATAGGGACACAATTCATCTTATATGATGCAGTACATTCTAAAATGAACCAGTGAAGTCTTCTCAAACTGTTTCTATGACTACACTGAGACCTGAGGCCTGAGTCATACTTATTCCCAGGAAGGAAGTGGTACTGTTTTCTCTGAGGCAGAGAAAGAGCACACAAAGGACCAGACATAAGAACGCATGGTCAGAGAGAGGGGCAAGGGACTGACAGGAGCCTGAAGAGCTCAGCGAGAGAAGAAGAAAGGCAAGCCGTCTCCCGATCACAGAGGGTCTAGGAGTCACTGAAATGTTTCATCGAGCTTTAGGAGGACTGTTTTGGCTGCATGTGGAGAGCAGGCAGCAACAGAGATATTCTGAAGGCGAGTGAAGAAGCTTGTGGGGGTAACCCAGATAAGGTAGTTCCCAGGCCTGGAATAAGACAGTGGGTGAAGAGAGATGCACATATTTGAGACCAATTCGGTAGTAAAAATGGTAAGATTTAGGAATTGTTTGGGTAGACCCAGGAAGGAGAAAAAATGGTGGAAAGAAAGGAGGGATATTACCCTCTTTGATGGGACACTGTGCAAATGTTGATGCCATTCACTGAAATTTAAACACCGGAAGAAGAATGAGACCTAGAGAGAATTGAGTTTAGTTTAGAATATATTGACTTAGAGGCTTCCATAAGATATCCAAGGCTGAAATCCAGGAGGAATCCTTGTTTCTTATCATTCAGTCCATGAGCAAATCCTATTGGCTCTAACTTCAAAATATATACAGAATCTGACCTGACCACTTCTCATCATTTCCTCTGCTCTGATCCTAGTCCAAGCCACCACATCCGTCACGGGATTACCGCACAATCTCCTAAATTTCAATACAACAGTCAGAGTGGTCCTTTTAAATTTAAGTCAGATTGTGTCACTGCTTGGCTCAAAGTTCTCCCATGACCTTCCCACCTCACACAGAATAAAATCCAAAGGCCTTGGCATGGTCTCTAAGGTCATCCCCACTCCCCGACTCCCGCATCTCTGACTGTGCCCCCTTCAGTCTGCTCCTTGCCACTCCTTAGACAAGCCAAGCACACTCCCATCTCGGGGCTCCTTACATGTTCCTCCCTCCGTCGGGAATACTCAGTGCAGGGTATCTGTGTAGCTTGTTCTGTATTCAGAGTCACTTTGTAAGGGAGGTCTTGCCTGATAAACCTATCCTGAACCTATCTACAGTACCACCCTGCCCCTCCCTAGCTGTTAAATTATCCTTCCTTTACTTTATAACACTTATTACCACCTGAAATTATACTATGCAGTTATGTATTGATTGCTTTTATGACATGAATGAAATGAAATGGAAGGAACAATTTGTGAAGAAATTGGTCTCTTTGATCACTGTTCCTATCCCTTAGAAAAAAATTCCTGGTACAAAGGAGGTGCTCAAAAAATATATTTTGCATGAACTCAAGAAGAGCTGTTCAATAGCCGGTTGGGTATATTAATATGAAAAGCTCCTAGTCAACTTGAAATACGGATTGGGTGACTCCTAGATACAGTGATTACGAACATGAGAGCAAATGTTACCCCAGCATTTAAGTGCCTGATAACAGGAGGAAATCTCCCTGATCTGGGAGACCTACCTTTTTCATGCAGGTTTTATTCTCATTTGTTTGATTCAAGTTTACATATACTGCTAACAAAAGCAATTTTGAGAAGCCACAGAGACCTAACAAATTCTGAAAAAGAGGGGTCATACCAGGCAAGGAAAGAGTCATGCTGGAAGGGCAGAGTGAGACGGGGCATGTGGGGTCAGAGAAATGAAAAGCCAACTGGACCAGGTCTGTGGAGGCCGTGTGGATAAACGGAATAGTAACAGTAATCATTCTGTGAAAGAAGTAGGGAAGGGCCTTCACCTTCTGATTCTGACTTCACACGCTGTCCTCTGACCAACAGAAAGTCATCAAAGGCTTTTGTAAAAGGAGGCATGTCATGAAAGTGGTATTTTAGAAGACCAAAAAGGCCCTACACTTTTCTTTTGCTTCTTCATTACATACACAGATATTATAAGGAAAGATGCAGTAAATAGAAAAAGATCACAGATAAATTCTTATAATACCCTCCTGTCTCTTTCTACCTTAATTGGTCATGAAAACTGCTTCCAATATAAGTAGGATTTTTTTACAGAAACAAATGTTACTGTTAAAATTTAAAATTCTGCCTAGTGAGTGTTTAGTGATTTAAGGACAAGCAAGCACAGTATGGCACTGAGGAGATGAAGAGTTTATGTAAAGAGCAAATAACAATTACTAATATTTCCTGAATATGCTTAGCATGATCTAGGTACTCTGATGAAGCACTTGCGTGCATTCTTGTTTTATCTTCATAATAATAGGTGACGTAGATACCAACTTTGAGAAAAATGTAACTTGAAATTTTAAGTAACTACCCCGAGGTCACAGAGCTGGTGTCTTGCTCTCATCCACTTTGCTTCAGAAAGAGATGAAAAAAGTTCAAAATACTTTTGCCTCATTAATTGTAACATCTTAAAACAAAAGCCTTATATATGTGTTATTCAAGAACTAGATATAGGCTCTTAGAATGTCTGCAGTGCTACACTGGGAACTAAAAAAGATGTAAGACATGAAGCAACAGAAGAACTAAGTTAACCCATTCTGCGTGTATGTCAGCTTATTTATGTGGGTTAATTAGTTTTCATAAGAATCACAGCACATGGTTTATGAATTGCAGAATAACCTTAGTTATGGGAATAAGAGGACTAAAAGCAGCAATTAAATAATGGAAATACCTCATTTGATTTGAATTTTTAATTTGAAAATACAGCATGGGTACAGACGTAAAAAATCTATACTCACTAAAAATCGTTAGACTAGAATTTTCACTTTCCTTTTAGTAGCTAAGACAAAGCAATACTGAAGGTGATGTACAGATTTTTAAATTTAAATTTGTTCTTTATTCCTTTTTTAAAGGATTTTATTTATTTATTTGACAGAGCAAGAGAGCACAAGCAGGCAGAGCAGCAGAGAGAGAGGGAGAAGGAGGCTCCCCACTGAGTAGGGAGCCAGATAGACAGGAGTCAATCCCAGGACCCTGGGATCATGACCTGAGCTGAAGGCAGTTGCTTCAGGTGCCCTAAATTTGTTCTTTAATAAGTATACATTAGAAACTATGCCACTAGTCTCTGGAGATTTATGATGTTGATTTAATATGCATTAGTAGAATTTGCATAAAATATTATTTTTAACTGGGTAGTGGAAAGATTTGGGGTCCTAAGGCAATAGAGAATTTGTTTTCACTTTGAACTTCTGTTCTTTTTTATATAATGAATCTTCTGCTTTCAATGCCAAAAAGTAGTCTTTCAAGCTACTTTCCAAATGACATTTTCTTAATTTCTTGATCAAAATTGCTGAGCTCTTCATCTCAACTGAAGTTTTCTGAGTAATTAACTGCACCCTTGCGAGACTCTGTTTTAGTCTGTCTGGCGGCTATAACAAAATACCATAGACTGGGTATCTTATAAATAAAAGACATGTATTTTTCACAGTTCTGGATATTGGAAATTCAAGCATGGTTATGTTCTCTGGGCAAAGGTCCTCTTCCTGGCTCATAGCTGATGTCTTCCCTCTGTGTCCTTACATGGAGAAAGGGACCCAAGACTTCTGGAGCCTCTTTCATAAGGCACTAATTCTACTGATGAGGTCTCCACCCTCATGACTTAAGCACCTCCCAAAGTCCCCACCTCCTTAGAACATCGTCTTCGGGTTTTAGGACTTCACCATGTTAATTTTGCTAGATACAACATCCAAACCAAAGCTCACCCCAAGCAGAGGACCCAACTAAGCTATACCCAGACTCCTGACCCACAGAAATTGCATGGTAACAAAAATTAAAAACAAAACAAAACAAAATCACACACAAAAAATGAGAGTGCCTGGGTGGCTCAGTCAGTTAAGTATCTGTCTTCAGTTCAGGTCATGATCCCGGATCCCAGAGTCTTGGCATTGAGCCCCACATCAGGCCCCGTGCTCAGTAGGGGTGGGTCCCTCTGACCCTCTTCCATCTCATGCACTCTTTCTCCCCCTCTCTCTCAAATAGAGAAGAAGCCTCGGAAGGAATTAACACTACCAACACTTTAATTTCAGCTTTCTAACCTTCAAAACTGTGAGAGAATAAATTTCTGTTGCTTTAAGTCACCCAATTTATGGTACTTTGTTAAGGCAGTCCTAAGAAACCAAATAAAGGAGGTCACAGCAGTGGTATAGAAGAGTGGAACTGGGGAAATGGTATCAAAGATGGATAGGAGGAAATACATCCTGGAGATATTTATGAGGTAATATTGGCAGATGTTGGTAACTGACCAGAAACTGAGAGTGGGGCTGTGGAAAGGGCCCAGGATGACTCCCAGTTTCTATGGGATATATGGGTGAACCCAAATGATAAAAAAAAAATATTGAAGAATCTACTTCAAGAGTTCCTGTGCTCATTTTTCACTGGATTTAAATATTTAGGTAAAGGAAAAGTTAGGAGAGTCAAAAGCTAAATTCTGGGAACACTGAACAAGGAGTAGGTGTCCAGCAGAGTCACCCATCCAGGGGCAAGTCATCACTGATGAGAGTCTTAATACCACCAAGTTCTGGGCAGACAGACAGGCAGAAATCTCTAATGGGAAAGCTCAATATGTTTTGGTAAACAACAAGCCTTAAGAATCAAGTTTCCAGGGCTTTCTAGACATAGACAATCAAAGTCTCACCTTTTCATATACAAGGCTGACCTCAGTCCAGCCTTAAGAATCGGGGTTCTTTTCCCACATAAAGTAGAACCTCAAATGGGAGAAATGAAAACTGAAAAGACCATCAGCGTACAACTTCGGCTTTTAGGATGTGTTCCTCGGGGATATATTCTTCCTCCCATTACCCCAAGATTCCTCACCTGCTAGGTACCATAAGTGAATACTAGAAAAAGCATTAGATCCAGAGATGTTAAATGTCTAAGATGTGTGTCTTTAACTATTAAGCTGGCATTTAAGTATTACGTAAAAGTCTCAAAACCTGAAGTGATAATGAAGGAGAGATTCTGAGTTAAGAGTTGGTAAGACTTGGCCATCTTCAGCTCATACACTAGAAGTCGAAGCTACCTTATCTACTTAAAAAGCTCTTTATATTCTCATTTCCCTTTCTCCAACCCCTATTACTTCCTGTTCTGGCTTTCAGTCTCATTTTAGTATATTTGTATCAGTCTAATTTCTACTATTGAACTGTAAACTTCTGGAAGGCTGAAAACGCATCATCTATAACTTTATTTTTGGCCCCCAAAATAGCACAGTGCTTTGAAGAAGCTGACACTTATTAAATGTTTGTTGAATCAATGGGTTGGTTTTCAAGGTTACCCAGTCTAATAAGTAAAAGACTTGGTCAGCAAATTATCTGGTGTCTTACCCGATTTGGATGGATTTCAGCAGCTTCAACAGTGACTCAGGGCATTCCTTGAAGTTTGCTTAAAATGATAGTCTCTAGTTTAAATACAATAACTGGCATTTTATCATTCTCTCTTTTGAAAATATCATATCATGTCAGGCAAGATGGATTTCCACTGTATGAGTATAAGTTACAGTTTAAAAAGTACAGATTTGTTCAAGGGTATACTATGATAAAAAACAGAACTGGGAATGACATTTAAAATCTTAAGTCCATGTTTCTGCAACCAATAGATTATGGAATTTTTTCCCTCTGACTGTACTGTATCACTTATTTATTGTATTTACCTTTGATTTCAGGAAAAGTTTTAAAAATAGTAAAATAACTCTTCAATACTTTATTTAAATAGTTTACCATTTTCAGAAAAGCATATAAAATGTTTGGCCCAGAACAAGCATGTTAAAATAAAATCATTCTCTTACTTTTGTCATAAGCAAAGATTATATGTTGTAGAAAAGTACAAAAACATTAGTTTCATATAACCAAAATTAAAACCACTGCAATTTAAGTCAAACAGTAAAATATTAAAATATTCAAGTGATGGACGCCTGGGTGGCTCAGTTGGTTAAGCAGCTGCCTTCGGCTCAGGTCATGATCCCAGCGTCCTGGGATCGAGTCCCACATCGGGCTCCTTGCTCGGCAGGGAGCCTGCTTCTCCCTCTGCCTCTGCCTGCCTGTCTGCCTGTGCTCGCTCTCTCTCTAACTAATAAATAAATAAAATCTTAAAAAAAAAAATTCAAGTGAACATTATTTCTGTGATAGTCACATAGAAATCAAAATAAAACTTATCTTTTATTGTGTCTAAGGAAGATCTGTACCCAATTTGGTATCATTTGGTGGAAGTTTTACATAAAACAATACATACAAGAGACTGTTTTTGTCAGTATAATCCCTCAGGAATGAGCCTAAAATCCCCATTATTTCAGTTCTTAATACGTAAATTTTTTGTACTATTTGTAAGTTTTCAAGTGATCCTAAGATTGTCTTCTATCTATATATTTGGTGGCATGGCAAAAGTTTTCTCTCTTTCTCTACTTACATAATTATCTTTTTCCAGGGTAAATATATCAGTTTACATTCCCATCAACAGCACGTAAGGGATCCCTTGCTCCCCATTCTTGTTAACATTTCTTTCTTTTTTTTTTTTTTTTAAGATTTTATTTATTTATTTGTCAGATAGAGAGCACAGGAGCGAGCACAGGCAGACAGAGTGGCAGGCAGAGGCAGAGGGAGAAGCAGGCTCACTGCTGAGCAAGGAGCCCGATGTGGGACTCGATCCCAGGACGCTGGGATCATGACCTGAGCCGAAGGCAGCCGCTTAACCAACTGAGCCACCCAGGCGTCCCAACATTTATTTCTTGTCTTTGATAATAACCATTCTAAGAGGTTTAAGGTGGTATCTTATTATGCTTTTGATGTGCCTTTCCCTGATGATTATTGATGCTGAGCACCTTTTCATGTACCTTTTGGCCACCCAGGTGTCCCTGGAAGAAGTTTTTAGTTTTGTATAGCACCACTTTTTTTTCTTTTTTTAAATTTTTATTTCTTTTTCATTTATTTTCAGTGTCCCAGAATTCATTGTTTATGCACCACACCCAGTGCTCCATGGAATATGTGCCCTCCTTAATGCCCACCACCAGACTCACCCAACCTCCGACCCCCCTCCTCTCCAAAACCCTGTTTGTTTCTCAGAGTCCACAGTGTCTCATGGTTTGTCTCCCTCTCCAGCTTCCCCCAACTCCCTTCTCCTCTCCATCTCCCCATGTCCTCCATGTTATTCCTTCTGCTCCACAAATAAGCGAAACCATATGATACTTGACTCTCTCTGCTTAACTTATTTCAGTCAGCATAATCTCCTACAGTCCTGTCCATGTTGATATAAAAGTTGGGTATTCATCCTTTCTGATAGGAGCATAATACTCCATAGTATAAATGGACCACATCTTCTTTATCCATTCGTCTGTTGAAGGGCATCTTGGTTCTTTCCCAGTTTGGTGACTGTGGCCATTGCTGTATAGCACCACTTTTTAATTTTTGCCTTAATTACTTGGATTTGGGTGTCATGTGTAAAAAGTGCTGCCAAGACCAATGTGAAGATTTTTCCCTACATTTTCTGCTAAGAGTTTTGTAGTTTCAAGTGTTAAGTCTTTAAGCCATTTCAAGTTAATTTTTGTGATGGTGCAAGATAGGGATCCAATTCCATTTTTGTTATATGGTTACTCAGTTTTCCAACACCATTTGTTAAAGAGACAATCCTTTACCCATTAAGAATTTTTGGCTCCTTTGTCAGATATTAAGTGACTGTATATGTGAGGGTATGTTTCTAGACCCTTTGTTCCAATCCAGTGGTCTATGTGTCTTTTGTATGGCAGTACTACACAGTTTTAATTATTGTGCCTTCATAGTACAGTTTCAAATCAGAAACTGTAATGTTTCCAGCTTCATTCTTCATTCTCAGCATTGCTTTGACTAGATGGTGTCTTTTTCATTCCATACAAATTTTAGGATACTTAATTTTATTTCTAAGGAAAACACCATTGGAATTTTAACAGGCATTGCTCTAAATCTATAGGTGGCTTTGGGCAGTATGGATATTTAACAATATCAATTCTTCTGAACCATCAACACAGGATATTTTTCTATTTGTTTTTGTCTTCTTCAATTTTTTTCATCAAAGTCTTGTAGTTTTCATTGTACAGATCTTTCACCTCCTTGATTAAATTTATTCCTAAGCATTTTATTGTTTTTGATGCTGTTGTGAATGGAATAGGTTTTTTCATTTCTTTTTGAGATGTTAGGTTGTTAGGGTATAAAAAGACCTCTGATTTCTGTATGTTAGTTTTAGGTCCTGCGACTTTACTAAATTCCTTCAATAGTTCCAACGCTTTTTGACTGAGTCCAGAATTTTCTATATATAAAACCATATCATCTGCAAATAAAGACAATTCTACTTCATTTCTCATTTAGATGCCTTTTATTTCTTCACCCTGCCTAATTGCTCTAGCTAGGACTTCCAGTACTATGTTGAGTAAGAGTGATGAGGGTGGGCACCTCTGTCTTGTTCCAGATCTTAGAAGAAAAGTTTTCAAATTTTAACCACTGAGTGTGGTGTTAGCTGTGAACTCTGCCTTATATAGGCTTTATTACATTAAGGTATGTTCCTTCTAACCTAATTTGCTGAGTTTTTATCATGAAAGATTATTTGTCAAAAGCTTTTTCTGTATCTCTTGAGATGACATGTTATCTTTCATTCTATTAATGTGGTGTATCACATTTATTGGTTTGCATATGCGGAGCCATCCTTACATCCCAGGAATGAATCTCAGTTAATATGGTGTATGATCCTCTTAACGTGGTGCTAAATTTGATTTGTTAATATTTTTTGAGAATCTTTGTATGTATATTCATCAGAGATATTGGTCTATAGCTTTCTTTTCATGTAGTGTCCTCATCTGACTTTGGTGTCAGGGTAATTTTCCTTCTGTTTCTCATTTCTAGTTTCACACCATTGTGGTAAGAAAGGATATTGGGGAGGGGGGTTCCTGGTAGCTTCATCAGTTAAGCATCTGATTCTTGGTTTTGGCTCAGGTCATGGTCTCGGGGTTGTGAGACTGAGCCCTGCATAGGACTTCAAGCTCAGCCTGGAGTCTGCTTGAGATTCTCTCTCTCCCTCTCCTTCTGCCCCTCACCCTGCTCATGCACACTCTCCCTCTAAAAGAAAGAAATAAAATCTTTGAAAAATGGAGGTAAATATATTTGGCATGATTTCAAACTTGTTAAATTTGCTGAAAATTGTTCTGTGACCTATCATATGATCTATCCCGGCAAATATTTCATGTGCACTTGTGAAGAATGTGTATGCTGCTGCTGTTGGATAGAATGTTCTGGGTATGTCTGTTAGGTCTACTTGGTCTATATGGTTCACATGCAACATTTCCATGTTAGTTTTCTATTTGGATGATCTATCCATTGCTGAAAGTTAAGGTACGGAAGTTCTCTACCTTTATTGTATTGTTGTCTGTGTCTCCCATCAGATCTCTGAGTATTTGCTTAATATATCTAGGTACTCTGATGTTGGGTACATATATATTTATGATGATTATACCATCTTGATAAAATGACCCCTTTACCATTATACAATGACAGTCCTTTGTTAACATTTTTGGCTTAAGGTCTATGTTTTCTGATAGCTACCCTGCTCTCTTTCATTTTCCACTTGCATGAAATGTATATTTTTCTGAGCCTTCACTTTAAGCCTATGTGTGACCTTAAAGCTGAAGTGAGTCTTTTATTAAGTAGCACATAGTTGAGTCTTATTTTTTATACATCTAGCCACTCTATGACTTTTTTGATTGGAAAATTCAATCCACTTAGAGTTACTGTTGATGGGTAAGGAATTACTAATACCATCTTATTGTTTTGACTCTTTTGTACCTCCCTTGTTCCTTTCTTTTCTATTGTTGCTTTCATTTGGGGGTGAACTTTTTTGTGTGAATTAATGAATTAATGATCAGTGATATGCACTAATTCCCTTCTCTTTATCTTTTGTCAACCTATTATAGATTATTGTTTTGTCATTGCCATGGAATTTGCATAAAACATCCTATATAAATGTAACAATCTGTTTTATGCTGGTAACAACTTCAATTGCATACAATAACTCTACCCATTCACATTCGTTTTTTATATTTTTAATATCACAATTTACCTCTTTTTACCTTGTTATTAACAAATTATAGTAACTATAGCTATTAATACTCTTGTCACCCAACCTTTGTATTATACTAAACTAAATGTTTAACATACCACCATATTATAATAATCTGAACTTGACTATACATTTACCTTTACTCATGTGTTGTGTATTTTCATGTTATCAAGTTACTAATTACTGTACTTTCATTTCATTTAATGAAATCCTTTCAGCATTTCTTATAAGGCCAGTCTACCAGCAATGAATTTCCCCAGCTTCTGTTTGTCTGGGGAAGTTTTTTTCACCTACATCTCTGGAAGATAAGTGTGCTAGATATTCTTGGTTGGCAATTTTTTTTCTCTTTCAGCCATTTGAATATATCAGCCCACTCTTTCCTGGCCTGTAAAGTTTCTACTGATAGTCTAATGGGAGTATCTTTATATGTTATAATCTTCTCTTGATACTTTTAGGATACTCTCATTTTTATTTTTGACAGCTTTATTAAAACATACCTTGGAGAAGATCATTTGGAATTAAAATAATGAAGGAATCTATTAGCTTCATGAATATGTATGTCTAAATCTCTCGACAGGTTTGGGGAGTTCTCAGTAATTACTCCTTTCTCCCTCTCTTCTCCTTCTAGAACTCTAATAATTCACATATTAGTTCTTTTTTTTTTTTTTAATTTTTTTTTTTTTAAATATTTTATTTATTTATTTAACAGACAGAGATCACAAGCAGGCAGAGACACAGGCAGAGAGAGAGGAGGAAGCAGGCTTCTGGCTGAGCAGAGAGCCCGATGCGGGGCTCGATCCCAGGACCTGGGATCATGACCGGAGCCGAAGGCAGAGGCTTTAACCCACTGAGCCACCCAGGCGCCCCCACATATTAGTTCTTTTGATGCTGTCCCTTAGATCACACAGGCTTTCTTCACTCTTTTTCATCCTTTTCCCTTTGCTCTCTGTTGACTATTTTCAAAGTTCCTATCCTCTAACTCACATATTCTTTTTCTTTTTGGTCTATTCTGAAGCTGATGCTCTCTACTGATTTTTTTTTTTTCCATTTCATTCCACTCTTTGAATTCTTCAAATACAGAATTTCTGTTTGATTCTTTTTTTATTATTTCTATTGCCTTGTTAAACTTCTCACTGTGTTCATGTATTGTTTTCCTGGTATAACTGAATTATCTTTCTGTGTTTTGTAGCTCACTGAGTTTCCTTAAAACAATTATTTGAATTTGTCATTGAATAACTTGCATTTCTCCATATCATTGAATCTAATTCCATGATAGCATATTTCCTTGATTTTTTCATGTTCCTTGGGGTTTTGTGTTTCTGTCTTCACATTTGACATAGCAGTCACCTCCTCTAAACTTACCAGCTGCCTTCAGGATAGAAATACTTTCTGTGAGTCTTGTTAGAAATATACTAAGGCTTTCTCAGACCTTATATGAATATACCTGCTCCATACTTCTTATCCTTTCTTATGGCAGAAATCTGAAGTTTCTTTATCTTCTCTCAATCCTACAATGTACTAGGCTGGCTGCTGATAACCTCTCTTTTGTTTTCCCAAATTAACCATACAGCTCAAGTCTGTGTTTCCCCTCTGGCCTACACACCCTGGCCTTCTTTCTGTGCATGCTGACCAGTCTTCTACTAAAACTTATTCTACCTGCTCTCTAGAGCAAGCAAAGAAGACCAGCCAAAGAGTGGGTTGAGATGTGTGTGAGGCATGCAGGTGCTGGTGGTGCCCAAGGGCCAGTTGGGGGTATTCACACATAGGCTTCCCCAGCATCTCACTGATGGGCTTCTTGATGGAATATACTATGCATTCGGCAAGAACTATATCCCTGAGAATTTCCTGATCTTTTTCCTCCCCCTAGCCACAAAGCTCCCAATTTAGGACTCTAGATGCTGTGAGAGAGAAATGAGTCTCTTTGACAACATCCTGCACAGCTGGAAAAGCTAGTTACTCGTTCACCAGCTCTTCCCACCCCTCGCAGGAGAAATCTCTGGCCAAATAGCTCTCATTTAGGGCTAAGCTACATGATCTTAGAGGATGGGTAATTTGGGCAAAGTCAAGCTGTTCTTTTTACCCACTACAATTTGTCCAAACTTATATTTTATTTTTCTGCTCCAAGAGGGTGCTGAAACTTCTCTGGAAATTTAGACTTCCACAGAGGCTCTCTTGTTTCTCTGTAAAAGACTGACCTAGTCAGTGCTCCAGGTGTTCAGAAACACTGCCAAGAGGGACTGGAACTGGTTCACAGAGTACTTCAGGTTTCACAGCAGGTACTGAGGTCTGTCAGGTGATTACCCAATGCATAGATAAGCAAGACTCCTGGTCCCCTGGCATATGGTGCTGGATCCCACAACTTTCACAGAGGCACCTTTGTCCATGGATGAATGCCAAATTTTTGTTGTTTTGGGGGAGTGGACAAAAACAAGGGAGGGAAACCTTATGTTGCTATGATGCTGACACTTTCTCCTTGAGAAATGTCTTCATACTTACCAACCAAAGGCAAAAGAGGATATTTTAAGGAAAGAAAAGAATCTTAAACAATAAATACATTCTTAGGGCCAATCTGAGTAAAACATAACCTTCCTAGTGTTTAGGAGAAGATTATCACAGAAGAATGCTGTTGGAGAACAGGACATGGTGAACTCTTAAGATATTGTTGCTGGATATATCCCACCTGGCTGGTACAGTCAATATTTTGGGGCTCAGAGGAGATAAAACAGGTTAAGGAATGCCCCTCCCCAGAACAGTCATTTATCCAGGTTTGTTTCTGTCTGGTTGTGCTACATAATGCAATCAAACAAGCAAACATATTAGGTACTCTAAACAAAGCAAACACATAGAAAGTTAAATAAAGAGTGTTTAAAGAGCTTTAGAAGTCAACATGTCCCTTTTTCACGTTGTCTCCAAATATCTGTTGCTGACTCTCTAATGAGACTTCAAACTAGTGACTGCTTAGAATGGAGATGTGGAAGCAGAGAAAGGGTAGAAAGTCTCTCTTCCATACCTCCCTCTGTCCTGGCCCATCCCAACACTCACTATATGACTCATAAAAATTATGTGCTTAGGACTCAAAATGAGAATCAAGTGTTTTTGGCCCATACCAGTCTGTCCTCAAATTTTCTGAATCCTAATTCAAACTTGTTAATGATTCCTCAAGGCTTTAGGTCACTGCAAATGTATTTATTCAACCATTATTAACCCAGTGCTAGTAACTAAGCAAGGAAGTGGCACTGCAGAGATGAAAAAATAAAATTATTTTTATTTAAGCACCATCATTGACAAATTTTTTACTCCTTCACAGTCAAGGTATTTATGGTCTACTACTACTCCAGCCCACATATCCTATGGCTCTAGCCACACTGAACTTTTTAGCATTCGCTTTCTTGGCAAGTATTTTCATACTTGTATATAGATCTTAGTGTGCTATTCCTTCTGCTTATGATACATGTCCTTGTTTCTTTTCTAAGCAAAGTCCAAGTCACTTTTACAGGACCTAGTTTAAAGGGCATTTATGACTAATTCTGAGCAACCTGAGGGTCTCATGCTCCCACTCACCTGGGTAGGGGAACCCAATGGCCTTATTAAGCCAGAATGCCTTGCACAGCCCCATTATCTTTCCCTAGTCACCATCCAAGGCACAAGCTTCTCTCTCTTAAATTCATATCTCTGTATTCTGTAATTCTTTCTCTGTATTCTGTATTCTCTCTTAAATTCATTCTCTGTATTCTGTAATTCTTTTCACCTGACCACACATTTCAGTGTTATCCTCTCTCTTAAAACTGACTATCAAAAAAATGTTTTCATGAAAAATAAATTGACCTGCATTCTGTACATTTTACTGATTATTTTGTTATTTTCTCTATGCCCTTTACCTTAATTCAAACATAGTTCTCCCATGTAAAACTCTCAAGTAAAATCTATTCATTTTGTCATATTCTGTTTTACATTGGAGTCAGGATTAGTAGTCATCCTCAGTGATGCCTCCGGATCTTTATGCCTACAGAATTCTCTGAGAAACTGATTTTAAAGGCTTTTGTAGCACTCCAGCTGCTCACCCTTTATCTCTCATTATTATTTACCTACTAATCTCTTGGTCATGTCTCCACTATCCCTGAAGGCTCCTGCACGTCTCAGCTTCATTTCCTATACACCAATTGCTAATATCATCTTGGGTGTCTCCAAATCCAAAAGGACCACCTTGATCTCTTAGTTCTTCTACCTCCACCCCTCTTCAGTAAACCTCACTTCTATTCCACATTTCCAACTCTCATGTCGATGCCCTGGACCTTGTCATCACCCTTAACTGATCCACAACCAAGTTCTGAAATTCAGACAACTACAGTATAGCTCCCAATATCCTAGGCTCTACCATTCAGCTTTTCCTCTCTCTTGTACTAGGTTTTAGATCTGGTAAAGCAATCAGTCCCTAAATGCTTCTGCTTACTCCCTATCAAATAATCTACTCATGCCTTGACTTGATTTCTTCTCATATTCAACTCCATAGTGCAGTACCTCAATCACTCTTACCATGTTCTGAACTCCCTTGCTTGTACCACACTTACTGATTTAAACTCAGTGTCTGCCTTCTGTACCTAGACAGTTGAACTAGCCAGAGAAAAAGTAGTATTGCATGTCAGTGTCACAAAAGATCTGTGGCCTCCAACACCAACAGCTCACTCATTGCTGTCTAGAAATACTTCTCAGTTTCACTAGTGAATCCTCTTGTCCCATTCCCCATGCAGCTATTTCAAAATGTCTCTACTCATCTCAAAGCTTTGGCTACGTCCTTGTTCAATAAAATGACAACCTTAATATCACACAATAAAAATTAAAGCTAATAGAAATCCCTCAGTTTTCGGCCATCAGATCTACAAGTGTGATAGTATCTACATGCATGTTTTCTGTCTTCCCTCTTGTTACAGTGGAAAAGGATTTAGCGACATGGATACAGGTAATTTATCTTCTCATGGCATCATACCTTTGACAACTTCTCATGGAGCCAGCTCTGTTAATTACATTGTCTTTCAGGAGGCTTCTCACCAACATTTCAACATACTCTGATCTTTTTGATCTAAAACAACAGACACTCTTACTCCAACTAGTTTCTTTCTTGCTCCAGAATCAAAATTCCAAAAGTGCTGCCGCACACAGGCTTCCATTTAGACACCTCTCACTTAGTCCTCAACACATTGTGAAACTAGACATTTCACTAAAATACCACATCTTGCCAAAGTTTCAGAAATTTCTGATTGCTAAATCCAGTGAAAACTCATCTTTGTCTTAACCCACTCATTCATTCAATAAATATTTGCTGAACCCTTATTACATCAAAGCCATGAACTAGGTGCTGAAATAGAATTAGAAAAACACCACTGCTGCCCTTGTGAGTATGAGCTCTGACGGTTTATTCTGATAATATACTAGCTACACACTGAAAGTGGACTTCGTAAGAAAAATTCTTGACACTCCTTTCCCAATGTGTCTTTTAAACATGGTAATCAGATCCCTAAAAAGCTTTAAGATGGCAACTATTTTCTTGATGGTCAGATATGACCAAATTCCCTGTTTTTCCATTAGGTATCATATCTTGTTCCCCTACAGTAATGCATATAATTTTGACTTGATCTCCTTTCTTGTATTATGATCACATAAATTATCTGACACTCATACTTAACCATAAGCTCCTTCAGTGCAGGTTTTATGTTAAATTCTCCTTTTGTTCTCCCAGAGCTTTCCACGCACAGATTTCCAAAATATGACTAAGTGAACACATTATCAAATAGATATATGTGTCTACATGAGAAAATGATTTAGCATTAAATACACAATTATCATCCCCCAAAAAAAGAAAGGAAAAAGGCAGTTATATTGAGTTCTATAGATTCCATGAAGCAAAGGAATCATTTATATAATTTATGTTTTCACATCTTGTCTCCCTAACTCCATATGATATATTTTCTTTTAATTCTAATTACAAAGTTAAGCAGAAAAAAATTTAAACTTCTTGTGTCTTAATCATTGGCACATAAACTAATCATAATCATTCTAGTAAGGAACATAGTACAGAAATCCGTAAACTTTCCAAAGACTTAGGCAAGGGTATTCTGAATGCTACTAAGATTTTGCCCATTTTCTCTAAATGAAAGATTGTGCTAGAGACAAAATGAGCTGAAGAGCATGGCAATTATCTAGGAAATCAGATCAATTAAGAGAGAAAACTTGGATAATAATGTTGAACTTTTCTGCAACAATACAGTGTGGAGGATCATTTGTTTCAACAACAATGTCTACTTTTATCCTAATTTCATATTTTAATAGCCTCTATGTACAAATATATTTCTAGATGTTTTTATCCCTCAAGAAATCTTGCTTTTAATGGAAAAGCACTTGGCGGGAACATTGCAACAACTGGTGTCTGGTTTAAAAACATTTCTTTAGATGTTAAAGTTAAAACAAATGGTTTTAAAAAAATAAATTCAGATCATTTTCTTACTCTGTAGAATAAAATGCTAAAAGTACTGCTGCCATTTTTGGCGTTTTATTGTTACATTAAAAGACACTGAAGCAAAGAAGCTGGTTTTGCAAAACTTTTTCCTTTCTATGATAATAGGCATAGTCCACAGTGGGTGGAAGTGATTCATTAATATTTTTTGCCCTTTGAATTAAAAAAAATTTCCTCATCAAATTAAACTTGAAAATAAGACAAATTAGTCTTTGGTACCATAGTGTGAGTGAGATATAAAGTTGCTATTTTTTCCCTTATTCCAGCAATTTCGGTAGTAGTTATTGACTTTGAAGTGACCATGCTTTTATTTCCACTAGACTTCTTTTTCCCTAAAAGGACATAATTTGATACTCTTTTTTAACAACTAGAATCTATTCAAAGAGGTAGGTGAAACCAAAAGAAAGGAGTGGGAAAGGTAGGGAATGTATCACCAAGTATACAAAGATGTGGTTAGGAGTGACAAGAAGCCTTAGAGCTTGGGGCTTTGATGTGATTCAACTGCAGCCTAAGGGACTAGTGAGCTTTAAACAGTCATTTTAATTTAGGAGTGGCTTGCCAGTCACCTTTCGGTAATTCACCTGAATTAGCCAATTTCAATGCCAATAATTCTCTTCCTATTGACTTAAAGAATTAAAGACTTTTAAAACTCTGATCCGCTCTATTGTTCACCTTCTCCCATAATGCTATTATGGACATTTAAAGTTTATTATAATTAGTACCTACCTCTTAGTTAAATTATAAAATTGGCTTAAGTGTTATTAAATTCCTGAGAGATTAATAACATGATCAAAGAGTAAAGCCCATCCCTTAAAATACAGTTTTCAAACTGTGGTTTCAAATTACTATCTGAAAAGTTCATGGCCTACTGTTGTCCTAAGCTCTCCTCCTCTTTAATATAGTGGGTTTTTTAACTGATATTAGGCTAAAATCACAAGCCATGTTTCTGACCTCGAAAGGAAGTTGCAAACATAATATGGAAATTATATTTCTAAGGGGCTCCAGAATAATGGGCTTTCAACAGTAATTCTACAGCAGAAATACACTGGAAAACCATCAATATGACAAGAAATTAAATCATTTCATGGTATTCTCTCCTCTACACTGTCTCTTTTTCTTCTTTCATATTTAAACATATATAGGTTAAAGTTTCTCAGGTAATATCTTACATAGGGTAATTTAATTAATTCTCCTTTAGTGTACATGTGTATTGTGTTTAAGCTGATAAATGTAGCAAATGTAGATATTCTTCCAGTAAGAATTTTATTATTCTCATTGTAGTTTAGATAATCAGATCAAGTAAGACAGAAAACTGGGGTAAGAATAGTAGACTTTTCTGTAACAACACAGTGTGGGGGATCATTTGTTTCAACAATAATCTCTGCGTTTATCCTAACTTCATATTTTAATAGCCTCTATGTACAAATATATTTCTAGATGTTTTTTATCCCTCGGAAGTCATTTTTTTAGTGGAAAAGCACTTGACAGGGACATTGCAAAAACTCGTTTAAAAACATTTATTTGGATGTCAAAGTTAAAACAAATGGTTCTAAATAAAATAAATTTAGATCATTTTCAAATGCTGTTGACTTATAGTAAATTATCTTTTTTAATAAGAAAACCATCGTTGCTACCCATCACTCATTCAATAAATACTGTTAAGTGCCTATTGCATACAGACATTATGCTACATCCAGGGGACCTTTCTAGAAGCCAAGAGTTCACTTGGGGAAAAAGTGTCTAACAATGGTAGCTTCCAAAAGATCCTTCTTCAGGTCTACCAAATAATGATACAAACTCTGGAGTACTGCATAATTTAAAAGCAACAAAAATAAAATGTTAGAAAAAAAAAACTTGCATTTTCGACTATCATTTGAATAAAATGTGCTATAAAAAAGAGTAATACTTTATTTACCTTAAAGAGTATGGACTGGAAAACATTTGGAGGAATGCATCACAAAGCAGCACCAGTAAGAATGAGCAGGCAGAAGAACTGACACCTGCTAAGGCTAGAAATTGTTGGCACTACTTGTGGCTCATAGCTGTTCCCTGAAAAGTTCCAGAATGGTGTGGGTCATAACAGCACTCCACAGGCAAAATCCCTGCACTAGGTAGTACGTGCATATGCTGCGTAAACCAAAGCACACCATTTGTGAAAGTCAAAGAAAATGCCAATTTTCTTATATTATATTTCTAATATTAGAATTAGAAAAATCTAATATTCTACAAATTTACAACCTTCCCAAGGAAACAATGAGATAAAAGGCACTCAGGGAAATAAATATTTTTTAGAAATTTGAGAGGGAAATCAAGATAGTCTGAAATAGAGGCCCTGACTGGAAAGACCACGCTAGGAAGCTAGAGGGAACTGAGGATCTGTGAAGAAGGAGAAATGAAGCAAAACTTATACCCTTCATGATTATGTCGTAAATGAAACTACACTGAAAGAACTTTACCACCCAGATGAACGATCCTAGAAAGTCTTTTATTCAAACATTACGGGACACCCACAACGTGCCAAGAACTGTGCTGGGGGGCAGAAGCACAGAAACCAGAAATACCCTGTCCCTGTCTTGATTCATGATTGGCTTAGACAGGAGTACCTAGAAGCAGAGCCTGGCACAGGGATTCAGGTAATTGTGTGCTACTAAGAGAATGTTCAAAGGAGAGAAATAGTGAGGAGACAGGAGGACAGGGCAGACGATAAAGCAAGGCAAGAAAGTGAGCTCAGTGATAGCCTCTATTAGTCAGATTGAGGGAGACCACAAGGAGCTCTGCAGTACAAATGACATCACAGAGAGAGCCCCCCTGAGGGCAAAGATTGACCTTCTGTACCTCTATAAATGCACACGCCTCTGGAGAAGGCCGGGGTGGGCCATTAGCAGTCAGCAGCCATAGCAACTAGGAGACTGGCAAATTGGCTGGTAAAAAAGATGTGAGTGGGTACCAGCAGCATCCCTGCAACTGTCTGGGAAAGGATAATCAAGTTATACTGTAATTTGGTCTCGTGGTGCAGACAGGTACCGAAGAGCGTCTAAGAACAAAGAGGAGGAAAGAATAAATTCTGCCTGGGACAGGTGAAGAAGGGTTCCAACATAATTTGTGGGACCCAAAGGAAAATGAAAATGTGGGGCACTTTGTTCAAAATTATTAATCATTTCAAAATGATGACATGGCACTAAACCAAGAATGGGGCCCCTCTAAATGTGAGACTGAGCAACTGCGTGATTCACTCACCCATGAAGCCGGCCATGATAGTGAGGAATCTGTGAACAAGGAGTAAGCAGCAGAGTTGTTAAAGAGACGAGTTATAAGCTCCAATCTGTGTGTTTAAAAGCAATTTCCAGAAATAGGGCAAGGGAGGATTAGGAAATCAGTTTTCTGATACATTCATGGTGTTTTCTAGGCAATTTAAATGACCCATCACTCATCTCAGTGGAACAAAAGGTTCAATCTTCAAAATGTATGGTGATTTTCTGTCACTGATTAGTTAATACTAACATCTCTAACAGTCAATTCTATGTGAAGAAATAATAATTATATATCCCTAATGAATAATGTTCTAATCAATAATGTTCTTCAAATTATTTATGACCTGATAAACTCTGTTCCTAGTGATGATTTTTCAGATATAGGCAACTTTATAAGAGCACAGTATACAGTTCCAATATGCAAACTCAGAGCTCAAGATTGCAGACATAACAAAGGAAAACTGTGAGTCTATATAACAATCTGTATTTGACTACAAGCCATATTCACATGTGAAGATAACAAAAGCTTTTGGTATTTTTTCAGCTTTCATTTCCTTTTAAGTAAAATTCTATTTCATGTAAAAGCAAATTCATCTTAAAACTTTATTTCTTCTGTATGCAGAGTGCTGTTGTCAATAAATATATTTTTAAAAAATAAAAAATAAATATATATAATTCTGCCTTCTCTACTCAAGTTTGTTCTAAAATGCTTTCATAGGGGCGCCTGAGTGGCCCAGTGGGTTAAAGCCTCTGCCTTTGGCTCAGGTCATGATGCTAGGGTCCTGGGATCAAGCCCCGCAATGGGCTCTCTGCTAGCAGGGGGCCTGCTTCCCCCTCTCTCTCTGCCTGTCTCTCTGTGTACTCGTGATCTCTGTCTGTCAAATAAATAAATTATTTTAAAAATAAATAAATAAATAAAACTCTTTCATATAAATTCAGGATTTAACAATGTATTTTAGCATACTATAAGTTAATAAAATACAGAATGCCATGCTTTTACTCTGATAAGGTATTTAAAACTAAAATTATATAATTGCACATATTTAGAGTATATGGGCAAATATGTTTAATATTTAATTTACATCACTCCAACTACAATATATACTGTGGTTTAGATATCTTCTTCCCTCATTTCCTTCATTAGTTACCAAGATCAGCAGGGAAATATCTGGGGCCAGGCAGTTATCTTCAGGATTTACATTCAAGAAAGGCTGAACTTCTAGAGTTAGCTCTAGCTCTAGAAATTTATGGCTCTCTATAAAAATTACTCCCAACTATGCCCCTTATTTCATTGTTGACAACCTGTCCCTTGGCGTGTTCTACTGTCTGGAGAGCTGTGTTCCAGAGTAAATCTATAAACATTGAGGGAAGGAGACAACTTACCACGAACTTGGAAATTACTCAGTGTTGGATCTAAAAGCCTGAAAATCTCTGAGTGTGGCTTTTACCTACTTACTTTTAGGCACAACAGATGGGAATGTATTTATTCATGGTGCTTTTACATATACGATGAAGGGTATCTAGATTCTCCTCTTACATAGATCTCAAATCCCCCAAGGTCAAGGAAATCCCAATTCTAGAGTCCCTATAGAAATTATTTTTGTCAATCGGGACCTTACAAAGTGCTCCATATGCCAGCGGCCCTAGGAATGTACCTAAGTAAGTGATTATCACCTGTTTTCATGTGATTATGGTTGCCTACTGAGTCAAGGATAAATACTGGTTAACATTTTCAATATGTTTGAAAAAAAAGAAATGTGTGAAACAGTATGAAGCTCCATCCACAAATTCAATTGTGGCAAAAAAAATTTTTGTTTTTTTTATAACAATTTCTAAACTCACTCAAACTCCAGCTATTTTTGTTTAGGACTGAGTCTAAGTGCCAAGGGTCTTACGCGGTGTTAAATAATAGGGATAGAAATACTCCTATTTATCCATGCTCACATCCTCTGAATCTTACTTCTTGTGTGTTTTGGTCCTTGGAAGACAACCTATTGAGGTTACAGTTCTGTCAAATCTAATAATTCTCATCTATGATGTCCTCTCCAGCAATTCTCTCTGCTATTTTCTTTTTCTATTTTTTATTTATTTTTAAAGATTTTATTTATTTGTTTTATAGACAGAGATCACAAGCAGGCAGAGAGGCAGGCAGAGAGAGAGGGGGAAGCAGGCTCCCTGACGAGCAGAGAGCCCGATTCGGGGCTCGATCCCAGGACCCTGGGATCATGACCTGAGCCGAAGGCAGAGGCTTTAACCCACTGAGCCACCCAGGCGCCCCTCTCTCTGCTATTTTCATAATCCCATTGGGTGCTTGAGAATTTTTCTTCACTGCAAAGCAACATGGTGCATGGGAAAGTTGTAAGTCAGCCTCAGGCCAATCTGGTCAGAGTTGTTAGGTAGCCCTTTTGACTCTGGGGACTAGTCCCTCCTCCCCAGGTCCTGGGTCCTTCCACAGGGGTAAGCTCTAGGTCTCCTCTGCTCTAGGATCTCAAAATCCTTTCTGAGGTCTCTGTTGCTCTTTACTTGGGGTTCAACTAGAAGGATGTAGGCAGGGGATGTGGCTCCCTTCTGAGAGATATCCCAGACTAGGTCAAAGCTCTAAAACTTTTCCTTCAACTTTTTTGCCCTCTCCATCACTGCACCCTCCTGAAGTAAAACATTCTCTTGCTTTTCACTTTATTCACAACATTTTTCTGAGTAATTCCTTCTCTGGAGAAAGGAACAAAGACTCCCTAAGCATATTGATTAGTGGACGAACCAAGAGCTACCAAAAAATCTTGGGGAAAAAGTAGATTATACTTTAAAACACTATCAACTAAAAGCAAAAGAAATCTGGCAGTTGGAAAGATGCCAGAGCAAGAGGGCCATAAACTCACTTCATCGCATGGGTACAAGTAGGTAACACTCACATCGGTGTAAATAACTCCTAAAATGAACATTGGCAGAACAAACTCTACAACTAAAGGTAGAGAAGAGGCCATATTGATGAAGGTAGGAGGGGCAAAAATGCAGTTTGGGAGTGAAATGGTCCATGGCCATCTGTGGTGGGTAAGGAGCCAATGGCAGAGAGAAGGGTGAAAAACAGACTTTCACAGTGGGGAGCCCAAGAACAGGGAGGATAAATCCCCATAACTTTTGCTTTGCCTCTGAAAGTAATGGGGGCTGGGGTGCCTGGGTGGCTCAGTGGCTTAAAGCCTCTGCCTTCGGCTCAGGTCATGATCTCAGGGTCCTGAAATCAAGCCCCACATCAGGCTCTCTGCTCCACAGTGAGCCTGTTTCCTCCTCTGTCTCTCTGCCTGCCTCTCTGCCTACTTGTGATCTCTGTTTGTCAAATAAATAAATAAAATCTTTAAAAAAAAAAAAAAAAGGAAAGAAAGTAATGGGGGCTGAATTTCTTGTGTTCTTACAACCAGCGGCACTTAAAGCCTGGAATTTTAAAAATCAGGGAGCTCAGTTCTGGGAGAGCACTAGAAAGCACTAGGAAGCAGAATCTCTGCCCTTAAACAGACAGCACAACAAACAGCCCATGCAGATACAGCATAGAACTAGAAGTTTGAAAAGTGCCAGAGGACAGATGGGAGGAAGAGTGATTTGCTCACCTAAAGTTAGTCTGGAGAGAAAAGGATCATAGGGAGACCCTTCCAGGAACAAAGGAGCTAGCAGGCACCATTTCCCTTCCCTGCCTCCCAGCATAAACAAAACCCACCTGTGGGAACCAGCAAGGTGCCAACACTCCTTACCTAATTTATTTGCACCAAGCTCCCCCACCTCATGTGTTTTGGGGTATCTATTCCTCCCAGTCATGCTTGCTTTAGTCCCAGAACTATGGGACCCTTCCCAAAAGACCTAATCAAACCTTGCCAACACTACATCTCTAGGCCTGTGCACTTTGCAGGACCTCAGCTGCAGTTCCTCCCTCTAATTCCAGGTAGCAGCTCTCATTTTGGAAGCAGACCAACACACACCTTGTTATTATGTGTCTCACCCCTGCTAGAGACCAAATACTGCCCACAACAGGCAAAGAGAGCCTGTGCAAACAACTGGACTGAAGAAAAAAGAGGCCAGGACTCAACAACAGACAGGAGACATTCCCTGAAGGGCCAAACCTGGGGAACAGCAGAGACTGCCCTGCAAGGCACTCCAGGACCTCTTCCTCATTAGGCTATTACCATTAAGAGCAAAAGAAGTAACTGACTTTCTTAACACAGATAAATAGAAAGCTAAAGAAAAATGAGGAGACAGAGAAGTATGTCCCAAATGAAAGAGCAGGACCAAGCCATAGCAAAAGACCTAAGTGAAACATATAAGTAATATGCCTCATAGAGAATTTAAAGTAATGATCATAAAGATACTCACTAGACTTGAGAAAAGAGTGAACATCAGTGAGACCTTTAACACAGAGATAATAAAAAAAATCAGTGATCAAGAACAAAATAAATGAAATTTAAAATATACTTGATTGAAAAAACAGCAAGCTAGATGAAGCAGAGGAATGAATTAATGACCTAGAAGACAGAATAATGCAAAGTAGCCAAGTTGAAGAAAGGAGAGGAAAGAAAATTATGTAAATTGAGAATAGTCTTAGGGAACTCAGTGACTCCACCAGGCATAATAATATTAGCATTATAGGGATCTCAGAAAATGAAGAGAGAGGAAAGGGGGCAGAATATTTATTTGAAGATAGTTGAAACCTTCCCTAATCTGGGGAAGGAAACCGATATCGAGACCCAGGAGGCACAGAGATCCCTCCAAAGATTCAAACCCAAGGAAGCCTATTCCAAGACACATAGTAATTAAAATAGCAAAAAGTAGAGATAAAAAAAATGTTTTTTTAATACAACAAGAGAAAAGAGGACAGTTACCTATATTGCAAACCTCATAAGACTATCAGTGGATGTTTCAGCAGAAACTTTCTTTAGTAACAATGTTTTTAAGATGATAGAAAACAAGGTTTTTAATATATTAAATTAAAATATTAATAAAACTCACTCATCAACAAATCATAAAAAACAGATCTTGCATACTATGTGGCGCTGATCAATACATTTGAATATAATTTTTTCTAAAGTGAGAAATAATGAAACAACTTAGATGCAGAAACAATAACTATCTCAAGTAGTTCTCCTATAAAGCGGAACAGTGAAATGAGATGACATCAAAAATGAGGAGCACCTGGATGGCTCAGTCAGTGGACTGTCCAGCTCTTGATTACAGCTCAGGTCCTGATCTCAGGGTGGGATTGAACCCCATGCTGGGCTCCTCCCTCAGTAGGGAGTCTGCTTCTCTCCTTCTCCCTCTTCCACTGACTCTCCCCTTGCTCACTCTCTCTCAAATAAATGAATAAATAAGTCTTAAATATCTTAAAAAATGAAATATGGACTCAAAATAGGGATTTATAAGATGAGAAAAATTACAGTATATTGTTCCACTGATGTGAATGATTTAATAGTGAGAGAAAAGTTTGTGCTGAAAGTATAGAGGGAGCCTGGAGCAACGTCCATGAGTTGCCAACAGAGGAGGGAATCAAGTGTATCAGTGGAAAGATGAGCTTTTAGTTGAAGCACAGTGAGTTCACTGATAAAAATGGGAGAAAAGTCTACATATATATGGGTATGAATATAGATACAGGGTTGTAGTAATTGTAGCTTTTATAATTTCTGTTTGAGGTTGTTTCTATTTTCCTCAGTAAGATGGGAAGAAGGGCCATCAGCTGAGAATGAGGATGGGGCTGTTGAACAGATGGAAGAAGATATGAAAAAGTCATCTAGGAGAGTGGGAGAGCAAATGGCTTAGGTAAATGTAATAGGACTGCCAGGAAGCCCTACCAAAGACATCGGCTTAGTGCTTATGAAATTGGAGTGAATTTCAACATAGCATGCCTTTTCCAGGCATGCTCAGCTCCAGAGGTACAGGTGCATAGGAAGCAGGAATGTGCTGCATCAAGTCTGGGACTTTACCAGATGAATATCAAAGTGAGAAAGGAGCAAGGAATTGATCAACTGAGGGAACAGAAGATATGTTTTATAGGAACTGATGTAAACAAACTTCTGTATGCAAGACCTGATTATCACAGTATAGATGATGTCAGCCACTATCCACTGAATTAACAGCTAAAATGAAATTTTATTATAGAAGAAAGCTTGGAATTGAATGATAATCCACATCAACCTTTGTTTTATCTCCCTAGACTTACTTTCTTTCATTTTTCTTTCTATCTTTGTCTCTCTCTCTCCCCATCCCACCAACCTTTCCTCCCTCTTTCTTTCTCTCTTTATATGTGTATGTGTGTGTGTGTCAGAAAGAATGAGAAAGAGAGAGAGAATTATTCTTCCAGTAAATCTACTTGAGATAGTCAACTGAGTTGATCAGTGTTAAAAAGATGAAGAGGTGTGAAGAAAAGACCCAATTGCTACAATAGAATAGAGGCATCACAAGGTTTGTAAAACTAAGCTCTGATTGCAACATTCCCTTCCTTTATTGCATTTTTTAAAAGATTTTATTTATTTATTTGACAGAGAGAGACACAGTGAGAGAGGGAACACAAGCAAGAGGGGTGGGAGAGGGAGAAGCAGGCTTCCCACAGAGCAGGGAGCCCGATGTGGGGCTCGATCCCAGGACCCTAGGATCATGACCTGAGCCGAAGGCAGATGCCTAACAACTGAGCCACCCAGGTGCCCCTTTTTATTACATTTGATGGAAAACAAATCAAAACAGAAAAATTCCTTATTTTAGACCATCCATTCCACAGAATTCATTGTCATCAGAAAAAAAAATTATCTTTCACCCACACTACAGAAAGATAGCTGTTACACATACCACAGAATAGTATCATATTATAGCCCTTCTCTGTGAAGCAATTTATTGCATAGATGGTCAGTTTATTTGAGTATTAATATTAAAAAGGCAGAAGTGTGGCAAATTTCAAAATGTAAGTAAATGAGTATGGAAAAAAATCAAATTCGTTCTAACTGCTTTCCTCTAGAGAAATAACACCTTTCTCAGTACAATCTAAATATAATTTTTTATTTTGTCTTTTCCTAGGGTGTAGTAGACATGACATAACTTTTGAGGTCTCAATTATGGATTATTCTTGTATACCAGCTGAGACCTATTTTAAAAATGTATCTAGCTAGTATAATTAAAGTTATTTTTGGTCTAATTATAGTGTATAGAATGAAGACAAAACTGTTATTTTAAAGTATCACCTGTCTTCACATAGATCAGATGTAATTCATTATTTTTTAATCAAAGATATACAATATAAATCTCCAATAAGAGATGATTCTGGAACCTAGGAGTCCAGGAAAAAAGAGACAGACCATTACAAAGGTTTCTGAGGTCTGGACTCTGGCGCCCATAATATGATTCTGTTATAAAAGTATCACACAGTGGGCTTGTGGAGAAGAGCAGAAGTGGGAGCAGCCGGAACAAATAGGCCAGTGTGAAGGTTGTCTCTGGAGGAAATGATGTGAATGAGCCACAACACTGGCAGTCAAAATGGGCAGAAATCAATGAATTTAAGATCTCTTTCTGAAAGGAAATCAACATGATTTTGTGATAGATTAGATTTCAAGTTCAGCCGAATCCCCCAAATGACTTTTAAAAGATCCAAGGAAACAATGCTTCTAAACTTCTTATGATAAAATTAATGCAACCCTGTGAATGTACTACTTGAGAAATTGCTTCAATTCGTTTTACAGGATATAGTTCTAACATTTTCAAATGAGTATTTTTTGTTTTGTTTTGTTTTGTTTTTACTATTTAGACTTTAGGAGGAGTTGGGGTAGGAAGGCAGTATGATGCCACAAAGAATGCCACTCGCATCACACTGCTCAAAGTTTATTTCTCTGAATTTTCACTGCGAACAATACCTTCAGACATCTGAACTGACGGCCAGCTCCTTTCCCCAACTACCCGCATACAAACATAGTTGCGTAAAAATGAAGAGACAAAATTCCATGAAAGAATGTACGCAGATATAAGATGGAGAAGAGTCAAAAGCTCTAGAATCAGAAATAAGAGAACGATCTGAAATTGGATTTAAAATTATTCCACTTAACTTGGGGGTAAATTCAGTTCTCAGTGAAAATGTAAATAACCCTGGAAAATATAATATCTTTATCCCCTCAAAATGGGAAATATTGTTAGAGAGACCAGTTCATAGAATTGAATTAATCCCCGTTGCCCATGCATGGCCAGCTTTTCTTTTCCTTTGTTAATTTTTATACAGAACCTCCAAGAACTAAACAGTTGACCCTAGTACAGAAATACTGACAATCATCCACACTTACCAATGTGTTATTTTCTTATCCCACTGCCTTTAATTCCGTATCAGGTAATTGAGAATTGACGTTTATGAGACTGAGATAAAGAATAGCTGAGTTTAGGAATAGAAGAGCTTTGGGGAAATAATTAAGGAGAAGGAGGAGACAAAAGTCAAGTTTTATCTACTTCACAATTCAGTCAAAGACTTCCTGGATACAGTATATAAACCAGGAGTCAATACATTGACAACTAACTCAAATGACAGGGAAATTAAAGTTTATTCTCCAAATTTTCTTTTCCTGCAAAATCATGAATAAAAATTAAAACAGGGATGGCAGTAAAAACTTCATTCAGTGCATTTCTTAGACATAGTAAACCACAGACTTCCATTAGGCAGCCTAGCCTCAATGAGATTTCTTCCCCTCAGACAAGTACACTATCTCAACCACAGTTTTATCTTTGTGTGTACGCAACCCCCACAGATTCCAATAATAATCATCTGACTATAAAAAAGTAAGATTTCCCACATCCAAGAATCTCTCTATATAGAAATATGTTTTAAATAGTCTCACCTAGATTTGCTGTGGGGCCAATAATTCTTTTTTTTTTAAGATTTTATTTACTTATTTGACAGAGAGAGAGAGACAGGGAGAGAGGGAACACAAGCAGGGGGAGTGGGAGAGGAAGAAGCAGGCTCCCCCCTGAGCAGGGAGCCCAACTCGGGCTCGATCCCAGGACCCTGAGAACACAATCTGAGCCAAAGGCAGAGGCTTTACCCACTGAGCCCCAAGCACCCCGGGGCCAATAACTCTTAAACTAAGGACTGATGTTGGGCGCCTAGGTGCCTGGGTGGCTCAGTTGTTAAGCATCTGCCTTCGGCTCAGGTCATAATCCCAGCATCCTGGGATCAAGCCCGGAATCAGGTTCCCTGCTCAGTGGGGAGTCTGCTTCTCCCTCTCCCACTCCCCCTGCTTGTGTTCCCTCTCTCCCTGTTTCTTTCTGTCAAATAAATAAATAAAATCTTTTTAAAAAAAAAAAGAACTGATGTTAAAATATATCTACTTATCACTCAGCCTGGAGATTTATGAGTGGCAGGGTTTTATATTTAAAGTCATAAGCAATTAAATGTCATTTTTATCACTTAATGTCTTAATGTCATCTCCTACACTGAGTCGAGAAAAAGGCATTAAATAAGTACGTTCAAATTTATCCATAAGCAGAAATTGCCAAGCAGATGTTTTTTTAAGAACACAAAGCTATGAATGACCCACAGGACTTCCCTCTGAGGTAATAGGAAAATATTTTTTCTCCACATAGTATTAACTTCAACCCTTGCAATAAAGTATCTTCTAAGATTTCACATTACAAGAGGGGTGTTCTCAGTTCACATATATAACCACACGTGTTTGTACTTGAATAGCACCTTCTTGTACTGCTTAGTACCCAAGTGTCTTGGCTGCAAAAAGGAGATGGTGGTTGAACCCATTTCTGTCATGATTTCTAATAATATTCACACTTTATGAAATGACTTCCACCTTTAAATTTTTTACAGTAATGGTCAATTTTGCAACATTAGTTTTAAGAGTTTTATTCTATTATTCCTACCCTCTGTCAAAATAAGTACAATTGCACATGACAGAAGGTGATGAAAGTTCATGCCACTCCCCTGTAGTAATAGGACACCATTTCACACATCAATAAGCACCCACAAGGGTAAATTAATGGAGGAAAGAACATGACTTCAAAATGCAGCAAATTAGTTCCTCTGCTCAGGAAAGAACTAGATTAAATTTTGGTCACTACACATGTAATCTAGCAGTATAAATCAGTATTTTTCAAGGAGCATGAAAGAAACAGAAGTTGAAAATTCTAACTACCTAATCTATTACTGCTCTAGAAAAAATTAAGAGAAAAGTAAGATGTATTCCCATCACTTTTTTAGGTATATAATCCTTTCTTCGTTATATTTATATCCATACATCTAAACACACACACACATATATACCCTAACAACATATACATCCTTTATATATATATACACATATATATCCTTTCATATATATCATAGATATCCCTTCCCAACTTCCTCTTCACTCCTGTTCCTCTTAGAGGCCAGACTAACATTTTCTAAGCCCACCTGCCTTGACCTTGCCAAAAAATGCTACATAACCCTCACTTCTACAGTACCTTTTACACCCCATTTGCCACAAATTCCCCAAAATCTTAGAAATTGAGGTCTTTTTTTTTTTTTTGCTTTTCTGCTTTAAAGCCCATTTTTTTTTATTTAAGCTTTATTTAAACATATAATGTAACCTCACCACCCTCTCCCAACCCCTCTTCCCCCCACCCCCCTCAGTTTGTTTTATGACATTAAGAGTCTCTTTTGGTCTCCCTCCCGATCCCATCTTGTTTCATTTTTTCTTTTCCTACCACCTTAACTCCCACCCCCATTGCATCTCCACTTCCTCATATCAGGGAGATCATGTGATAGTTGTCTTTCTCCAGTTGACTTATTTCGCTAAGCATAATACGCTCTAGTTCCATCCATGTCGTCGCAAATGGTAAGACTCTGGAAAACAGCATGGAGGTTCCTCAAAAAATTGAAAATAGAGCTACCTTATGACCTAGCAATTGCACTACTGGGTATTTACCCTAAAGATACAAACGTAGTGATCCAAAGGGGCACGTGTACCCGAATGTTTATAGCAGCAATGTCCACAATAGCCAAGTTATGGAAAGAACCTAGATGTCCATCAACAGATGAATGGATAAAGAAGAAGTGGTATATATATATACAATGGAATACTATGCAGCCATCAAAAGAAATGAAATCTTACCATTTGCGACGACATGGATGGAACTAGAAATTGAGGTCTTAAACTACAACTACAAGTTTCATGTTCTTGCCTCTCCAGTGATGCATATGTCTTAAAAACAGAAGCTTCAGTTTATTCACCCAATAGAATTTTAAGAAGAGAGGATTCACTTCATTCTTCTAAAAAAAAACCATTATGGTGGAATTTTAAGTAAAGTTTAAGTAAATATTTAAGTAAAGATTTAAAGTAAATAAGGAAGCAAAAGACATAGTAACAATGGAGTACAGTGGGAATGCGAGTTGGTGCAGTCACTCTGGAAAACAGCAAGGAGTTTCCTCAAGAAGTTAAAAATAGGGCTACCCTACAACCCGCAATTGTACTACTGCGCATTTCTCCAAAGGATACAAACATAGTGATTCAAAGGGTACACCTGCACCCCAATGTTCATAGCAGCAATGTCCACAATAGCCAGGCTGTGGAAAGAACCCAGATGTCCACCCACAGATGAATGGATAAAGACAATGTGGTATATGCAATGGAATACTATGCAGCCATCAAAAAAGAAGTCTTGCCATTTGCAAAGACATGGATGGAACTAGAGGGTATTACGCTGAGCGAAATAAGTCAGTCAGAAAAAGACCAATACCATAAGATTTCACTCATATGTGGAATTTAAGAAACAAAACTAATGAACATACAAGGGAAGGAAAAATAAAATAAGATAAAAACAGAGAGGGTGACAAACCACAAGAGACTCTTAACTATAGGAAACAAACTGAGGGCTGCTGGAAGGGAGGTAGGTGGGAGCATGGGGTAATTGGCTGACGGGCATCAAGGACGGCGCTCGACATGACATGATGATCACTCCGCATTACATGCAACTGATAAATCACTAAATTCTACCCTGAAATTAAGAATACACTATATGTTAAGTGACTTGAATTTAAATTTGAAAAAAACAGTAAAGTACAAAATTTAAGTAAAAATGCTGGGAAGCTGTCTACTTTGTATGTTTTTAAGGCTTTCCCTGGATATAAGTTCTAGAAAAGAACTTCTATGTGTTCAATGTGATACTTCTTGTTTTTTTTTTTCCCAATCTATCCAAGTATTGTCATCTTTCTAACGTTATCTAACCATCATCAAACTACTAGAAATATCTCCTCATCTTCCTAAGATATCAATTTATATCCATTCCATCTGCTCTCTACACTGCATACGGAGAATTATTTTTTGCTAAGTGAAAAACTGACAACATCCAGTACCTAAAATGGTTTCCCATTATTCTTACAATATAAAATACACTCTTACTCTACAATGACCTACTTCTCCTGCCCCATCTCCTATCATGTTCTCCCCTACTCCCTCTGTCCCAGTCACAAGAGCATCTTTCCCTCATAGTCACCAGGTTCTCCCTACCACCCACTTAATATTTACTCATCTATCTCATACAAAACATCACTTCCTCAAGGATGCCATTCATAACCTCTCAAACCAAATCAACCTCATCCCCACGATAAGCGTGTGCACACACACAACACACATACAACACCACATGCCACCCCTTCACAGCAGTACGCATAGTTTGAATTATACATCTGTTTGCATGGCTATCTGGTTAATACCTTTCTTAACCACCATCCTTGTGTAAAGTGCACAAAGACATGAGCCTTGTCTCGTTGCTCATCCTTAGTCCCATCCCCGGCATTGTGCCTGGGACAGAGCAGGTACTCCACCAACACCTGCTGAATGAATGAACAGCTCTGATGCATAATAGGAAATACCACCCCACCACTTACCTAAAGTCTGAACTGTAATGCTTTAGCATCTCTTTCTCCTCAACTTAACAATATCTATTTTTTTCTCATTTATTTTGCGGTCAGCGCAAAGATGAATAACATAGCTTTTGCCTGCAAGGGACCTGTGGCCTGAAAGTGCTGGATGAGGGATAGCAGAAAACTGACAACAACTACGAAACTGAACACTTGACACAAGTCAGCTACTGTTGTAAGAAACAAGTATGTGTGACTCTCAGGACAACACCATGACAGAGGTAGTCTCACTAACTTGTATGAGATCACACAGGTAATGAACAGGACAATTAGGATCCTGACTCCAGGTGGGTCTGTGTAGAGCCATTGCTTTTTAGCATCTACACAACACGGCCTTTTATGAGAATGATATGATAAGAACATAACAAAGTCATGTCAAAAGTCATGTCAAAAGGTGTATGAAAACCCACTGGGTAGAAAATTTAATTTACAGAGGTACAATAATATTTCACTGGGTTTCAGAGACGTTGATCAGGAAAAAGACAATGTGGAAGAAAGAAGACAATCCAAGCAAAGAGAACAGTAGAAAACAAATGACAGAGCCTTGAGTGTACACTTACATTTTGGGACCAACCAGGTACATCAGAGGGAAGACAAGAAATCAAATGAAAATTTAAGAAAACAAAGAAAATTAACTTGAGGCCAGGATATGAAGGACTTTGAGTCCTACACTAGAGGGTTTTAGCTTTATTTTGTAAATGATGAGAAGGCACTGGAGGATTTTAATCGGGTATTGCTCTCACGAGAATGATGCCTGGCAAATTCAGTTTTAGACAGGCGCAAGAGTCTCCCTTGTCCGCCTCTTCAGGCCACTATTTCCATCAGTGCCTTCAAATTCTACCCCAGCTATCAGTTCTTCCAGAAAGCCTTCCCTAACCACCTTTTCCAAACTAGGTCAGATCCTCCCTTTTTGTCTCTTGGAAGTATTTATTTATTCTCATAGCTCCTCTAATACCTATCACAGCGATCTTCCATGGGTGACCCAGGGCCACGAGTCAAGACAGAGTTGTACACATACAAAACGGAGAGCCGTTAGCAGCTGAAGTCGCAGGAACAGATGAGATGGACAAAAACATGCCGGATGGAGGACAAAGCAGCGGGTGTGTGACAACAGCAGAACACCACCATGGTAAGGGCCAGCAGAAGTAAATCCAGGGGAAAGAGCCCCCAAAAGGATCCAAGAAGGCAAAAAGAAAGCCAGGAGAGAAGTCCCACGTGGGAGGCAGGAGTCGAGATGGCATCCAGGAGGTGTCAGTCTCAAGTGAGAAATGCTATGTGGGATCAGGTAAAATAAAGAGGTGGCGGCCTACAGCTTTGGCTTTCAGTATGAGAGAAAAGTCAAATCGTATCATCAATGAAAATATAAAGCATAAAGCTTCATTTTCCTCCTATTTTAGTTAACAAATTACTCGCTGAATGGATATCTGCAAAACCTCAAAATAATACAAGTTCCAAATGTTGATAAAATTAGATTTTGACCCACAATGGTCTTGAATTAAGTTGTGGTTTGCCAACACCACACAAATGTGACTCATTCATCTAAGAATTTCATAATATAAAAATAATGGGAGAGGATTATATCATGGCCTTTTATAAAATCAGTCACCCTTGATCGAGAATAACTAAAATGGACCACCCAAAACATGGAAGTATTTCAAATTATTTACCATGTGGTAAAATATTGGGCAGTTGAGCAGAACCAAGACAATGAATTACAACCTTAGCAAAATGATCAGAATAATTAAAACCCATTCAGAAAAAATTTAAAAACTGAAATAAGTGAAATAGGTGAAGGAGATTAAAAAGTACAAACTTCCAGGTATAAAATAAGTCACAGAAATGAAAAGTCCAGCATTGGGAATATAATCAATAATACCGTGTAATGTTGTATGGTGACAGATGGTAACTACACTTACCGTGATGAGCATTAGTAAAGCACAGAATTGTCAGATCACTGGGTTGTGCACCTGAAACTATTTTAATGCTGTATGTCAACTATATTTCAAAAATAAAAATAACAAATAAATGTAAAAATATCCCCAAGCTACTAAACTTAATATACTTTGTTTTCTTCTTTTATGTTATAAATAAGAAAAAATAAAGGGGATGAATATTATTTCAAAAATAGTGCCAACTTTAAACACTATAGAAATTTTATTCTGTGTTTAAAAATGTTGAGACAAGTTCAAACTCTTGGAACCCTATCCAAAGTCATATGAATAGATATTTCTTTAATGCTTAATTAATTTTAATAAATTTACATGTACTTACACTGATTGATTTATACTTATATATTGAAATTAGTTAAGAACACATTACTTTAATTCTGAAAGTAGGTACCTACTGAGAAAAACTGAGCCCACCATTAATTCCATTTTTAGTACCATTGTTACCATTTAAAATAATCTAAAATTCAATAAGCAATAACTCATGTTGTAAATACAAACATCCAAGGGCAGTGATAAGATAGGCTGGAGTTATGAGGGCTCAAGCTGTGTTATAAATGATCAGAAAGGCAGATGGTTAATGCACTCATCTGCACTTGCTATGACCACACATTCAGTTTCAATGGGCTTTATTAAAAACTCCATTTTCAAGACAATCAGGCTTAGATCATTGTCACTGTACTTATTTGTCCACATTTTATTTAAGTAAGTAAGATCACATGCCATTTGTTCATTCCAGTAATTCTGAGTACTTAAGAAGATCCAGGAAATTTAAAATGCCACAGTGAGCACATAGGCAGGCTGATGGAGGGGAAAAACTGTTTTAAAAAAAGAACTAAAATCACTTCCTATGGTTAACATTTTATAACCTAGTCCAGAACAGTCTGTACCAATATTGTGGGGTTGTTAGTATCTTATTTATGAGCATCGGAAACAGACCTGCACCGGTGCCATGCTTTGAGTAGGACACACGTGTGAGACAGATGAAACTTGTATCTCTATCAGATGTCACTGAAGACTCATTGGCTATACTGCCAAATACCACAAACACTAAACCATTTTGGAATAAATTTACTAATGCTTTGACAGCAGTTACAGAAAAATAACTGGTTAATCCAACAAATGAGAAGACTGAGTAGACTGAACTGGTAGATTATTGGAATTTAAAATATGGTGGTTTGGTATAGTCCAATTTTATTAATACCACAATACAACCTACACAGATTCAGGCTTGAGAATTTTATTGTAATAAAATACATCAGGCTCTTATACATGAAAATCAGGAAATAGCTTTTAAATGAGCTCTCCCAAGGCACCTGGGTGGCTCATTGGGTTAAAGCCTCTGCCTTCGGCTCAGGTCATGATCCCATGGTCCTGGGATGAGCCTCAAATCGGGCTCTCTGCTCAGCAGGGAGTCTGCTTCCTCCTCTCTCTCTGCCTGCCTCTCTGCCTACTTGTGATCTCTGTCTGTCAAATAAATAAATAAAATCTAAAAAAAAAAATAATAATCAAAAATAAACAAATAAATAAATGAGCTCTCCCTAGGAGAAATTAGTGTGTCAGAAGGGAATGGAGTCAAAGACTGAACACTGAGTGAGGCCACCGTGTCTTCCCTGCAGTGGAGGAAGGCCACCCAAAAAGAAAGTGTTGTGAGGACACATTCTCTCAGGGTTTCCCACCATGTTCTCCTGAGGATCCATTCTCAGTAATGTCAAAGGCTTCAGAGAGGTTAGCTGGAGGAGCAGTATTAACCGGCCAACGGATTGACTAACTAGAAGTCACCGGTGATGCTGGCAGGAGCAGCTGTAGTTGAGATAAGTGTTCAATCCAGACTGCAATGGTCTGAGCACTAAACAGGATTGTAAACATGAGTGCCTCCCCAAAATAAAATCTGAAATGATTTCAAAACACCAATGCATAAGCCAGTCATTCAAACAAAGAAATGAGGTCAATAAAATAAACTCTATAGAGCTAGGTGGGCTATTAGTAGCTAATTTACACACATAAAATATGAGGCATAAAATGGTATAGTTTAGTGAGAAATGTTGCCATCATACTCTAGAATGGGAGTTTTAATCAGATAAATAGTTTATGCCTATTATTTACCTTTTAAAAAAGAACTATCAAGAAGGGATAGAGAAAACAACCTATGTGTCCATGTGTCCATCAGTGGGGGAAAGAAAATGTGAGATATAGATAGGTAAGATATATATAGATATATAGATATATCTTATTCAGCCTTAAAAAATAATGAAATCTTGCCATCTGTGAAAACTTGGAAGGACTCTCTGGGCATTAACACCATGTGGTCTCACTTACATGTGGAACCTGAAGCAACAGACACCAGCTCACAGACACAGACAACAGGACTGGTGGTTGCCGGAGCGAGAGCCGGGGAGCGGTGAAATGCATGAAGGGAATCAAGAGATAAATTCTCAGTGATAAGGTAGAAGGGACGGCGATATAATGCTCAGCACGGCAGACAGAGTTAATGCTGTTGTGCTGTACTAAGGGAGTGAACATTAGGAACTCTTGTCATAAGGAAAAATTCTGAGACTATATATAGTGACAGGTGACAATCAGACTTATTACAGTGATCAGTTTGCAATATATGCAAATACTGAATCATTATATTGTACACATGAAACATGTCAATTGCACTTCAATTTAAAAATGAGATAGAACTAAAATGGCCAAAGTAGCTCACACAACTAAACTCCTTCATGAGAGACACCCACTAAAATTAATACTAATTAAACAGAAATATTGAAAATGGGCTAAATTCTCTCCTCAAACTATAAAAGATTTTCCAAGTAGATGGATATGCAAAAAAAAAAAAAAATACATATACTATTTTTTTAAAGACTTTATTTATTTGACACAGAGAGACAGCACAAGTGGGAACACAAGAAGAGGATGCAGGAAAGGGAGAAGCAGGCTTCCCACAGAGTAGGGAGCCCAATGTGGAGCTCGATCCCAGGACCCTAAGATCAAGACCTGAGCCAAAAGCAGATGCTTAACGACTGAGCCCCCCCCAGGTGCCCCAAATACATATACTATTAATAAGAGACACACATACATCAAAATACAAAAAGGTAAAAATTAAAGGCATAAAAAAATACATGCAATAAATGCTAGTGATATGTTCAGTAATGAGGACTGTAAATGTTAGAAACATGAGATTCAAGATTTAATCATTACATGGTAAAAATAACACCTGTCAGTGGTCTAGAAAGCAAACTCAAATCTGAAGCATATCGCCATTATTATACTAGATCATAAGAAGAAAATAATGTCCCTAATGAAATATAAAGTGCAGTAAAATTCCGAGGGGTGCCTGGGTGGCTCAGTCAGTTGAGCGTCCAAAATTTGATTTTGGCTCAGGTGATGAGACCAAGCCCCACATCAGGCTCCACACTCAAAAGGAAGTCTGCTTGAGAGTTTCTCTCTCCCTCTGAGCCTCTTGCCACTCATGCTCTCTCTCTCTCTCTAATAAATAAATATTTTTTTAAAAACTATGTTCCATGAAATCACTATCTTAAAGAGTTATCTGTACTTCTATGTTCACTGATGCATTATTCACAATAGCCAAGGTATGGGAACAACCTAAGTGTCCTTCGATAGATAAATGGATAAAAAACATGTGGTTTATATATACAATAGAATACTATTCAGTATTAAAAAAAAAGGGGGGGGGGGAGGGAAATCCCAACATTGGCAACAACATGAATGAACCTGGAAGCCATCATACTAAGTGAAATAAGTCAGAAAGATAAAACATATACTACACGGAGTTACTCATATGTGGTATCTTAAAAAAAAAAAAAAAAAAAGGTCAATCAAACTCATGGAAACAATTGGTGGTTGCCAGAGCCTGGCATATGGGAAAAACACAAAGAGTATGGTAAAAGGGTAAAAATTTTTGTCATAAGATAAATGTATAACATAGTGACATAGTAGATACTGTATAATGGAAATTTACTAATAGAGTAAAATTTAAGCATTCTTACAAAAAAAAAGGTATATATGTGAGATGAAGGACATGTTAATTAACTCAACAGTGGGAGTATTTTAACACATATATGTACATAAAATAATCATGTTGTTCACCTTAAATATATATAATTTTTATTAAAAATGTTTTATAACACTGAAAAAAATAAAATAAAATAAAAAATTAAAAATGTTTTATAAACAAGTCATAGAAAAGTGTTCAATGACTTTGAACATTGTCCATAATAACTTTCGTTAGGTTAAAAAGCAAGTTTCAAAATTAAATGAATGATATGACCCAAATTTTAAATAGTATGTAAAATACAGATACACAAATATGAAAAAAATGAAGAGAAAGAAGTATATCAAAACTAGTTGGTAGAACTATAGGCTATCTTTATTATTTTCACTTATTTTTACTTTCCATAATGAATGTATATTACTTTTATAAAAGGGTTACTTTTAGAATAATGAGCACTGACTTTGTCCTATATGACACTCTATTTCTTTAAAACTAGTATACTTCTAAAAAATAAATAAAATAAAATCACCATCCTTCTGTTTTATTTCAAGTCCAGTAAGGAAATTGACATCAAAAGAAATGACAAAAGGTACTTCTTATTCAGGAGCCTGGATGGTGCAGTCTCTTAAGTGTTCAACTTAAGAGTCTGCTTAAGATTCTCTTCTCCCAGACACCTGGGTGGCTCAGTTATTGGGCATCTGACTCTTGATTCCAGCTCAGGTCCTAATCTCAGGGTCTTGAAATCAAGCCCCACATTGGGCTCTATGCTCAGAAAGGAGTCTGCTTGAGATTTTCTCTCTCCTTCTACCTCTCCGTAACCAAATAAATATTCTTAGAAAAAAAAAAAAAGTTCTTGTCTCCCTCCGTTAATCCCTACTGCGTGCTCTCTCTCTTACAAATAAATCTTTTAAAAAAGTCACTTGTACACTGAAAAAATCAAAAAATTAAAAAAATTAAAAATTAAAAAATTAAAATAATAAGTTTAAAAGTCACTTGTTATTAACAAACATTGCATTACTATTTTAAGAAAACTCAACAAAAGGAAAAATTGATATGAACTGTATAATTACTTGAATAGGAAATACAGAAATTTTCTTCTAAATGAGAAGAAACTGGTTATAATTTGGGGGTTTTTTACCCACATTAAAAATTTCACAATGACCAAGAACTGGCAGCTAAATATGTCTGTAATGTTTCTTTATATCGTTTCCTAAAATGTTATTTTAAATAGGTAAAATTTGTTCTTGCTGCAGATCCTTTTTTGCTAGAAAAGCAAGCTATATAACTATACATTCCAGGAAGAAAATCAGAGTTTCAGCCAAATTAAATAGTTGTTTCTTCTCCTTCCTTTCCTACCTTCATTGTAAAACATATATTAACACTGAATTTTACCACCATGGAGGAACACCAAATCCATAAAATCTAGTCTACCTTTATATGCCTTAACAAAATGTAATAAAATGTAGCATATAAACTGTGATCATTTTCTTTTAAAACTTATGAGGTGAAGCAGATACACGTTTCTCTTTAGATCATACCAGAGAAAGTGCTAGACTTAGAATCAGATATACTGGAATAAAGACTCTTCATTGCCATAGATGATCACTTTGAGTCTTCTGAGTCTACCACACACATTGATATATTTACTTATTCCATAAATATCAACCATGTATACATTCTAGTCATGAGAACATACGGGTAGGATCAGAACAATAGGAAAGCGAGAGAGGCTATGTCCCAACACTCTTGTGGATTTCATTTCAACGTAATGAAATTCAGTGACAAATACATGAATAATTAAAGATAATTATGAATTGTGGGATGCCTGGGTGGCTCAGTTGGTTAAGCAGCTGCCTTCGGCTCAGGTCATGATCCCAGCGTCCTGAGATCGAATCCTACATCGGCTCCTTGCTTGGCAGGGAGCCTGCTTCTTCCTCTGCCTCTGCCTGCCACTCTGTCTGCCTGTGCTCGCTCGCTCTCTCCCTCTAACAAATAAATAAATAAAATCTTTAAAAAAAAAAAAGATAATTATGAATTGTGAAAAAAAAAAGCGCTGAAGGAAATAAAATTGACAGATGGTCAAGGAGCAGTGGGTGGCTTAGTTAACTCAAGTGGTCAGGGAACATTGCTCAACACGAGTGACATTTGAACTGAGACCAGAAGGAGGAGTCGTCACGTATGCAGAACGTGTAGTAGCACAATCCAAGCAAAGGGAAAAGCAAGTAAGTAAGATGAAAATGGTCTTGGGTGTGAGGACTGGAAAGGAGGCTAAGACGGCCAGAGGGTCGTGGGCTCCGCAGCATAGGCAGACAGCTATGAGAGACAGATGGGAATCTAAACAACTGTCAGATTATGAGGGACTGATAAGCTACAGTAAAAAGTTTAGGTTTTGCTCTACATATAAGGGAAAGCCAAGCAGGATGTTTTTGTTGTTGTTGTTTTTAATTTCTTTTTAGTGTTCCAGAATTCCTTGTTTATGCACCACACCCAGTGCTCCATGCAATCCGTGCCCTCCATAATACCCACCACCAGGCTCACCCAACTCCCTACCCTCTCCCCCTCCAAAACCCTCAGTTTGTTTCTCAGAGTCCACAGTCTCTCATGGTTCGTCTCCCCCTCCAATTTCCCCCAACTCCCTTCTCCTCTCCATCTCCCCATGTCCTCCATGTTATTCCTTCTGCTCCACAAATAAGTGAAAGCATATGATAATTGACTCTCTCTGCTTGACTTATTTCACTCAGCATAATCTCTTCCAGTCCCGTCTATGTTGATACACAAGTTGGGTATTCATCCTTTCTGATGGAGGCATAGTACTCCATAGTGTATATGGACCACATCTTCCTTATCTATTCGTCCGTTGAAGGGCATCTTGGTTCTTTCCACAGTTTGGCGGCTGTGGCCATTGCTGTTATGAACATTGGGGTGCAGATGGCCCTTCTTTTCACTACATCCCAAGCAGGGGTTTTAAACAGGGAAGTCCACCTGGTCAGATGTATATTTTTTTTAGAAAATGCACTGCCAATTAAGTGAAATACTAGAGGAGAGCAAAAAGTGTGAAGACGTTGATGGTGACTTGGTCTAGAACAGTGGAGCTGGGGGAAATGGAAAGAGCAGCAGATATGGATAAAGAATGGGGCTAGAATAAAGTAAACTGTTAACTTCAAAAATAAGATGCTTTTACACTTACCATGATGAGCACTAAGTAATGTATAGAATTGCTGAACCATTATTTTGCATACCTGCACTAACAGAACTCTGTATGTTAATTCTGTTTGAATTTTTTAAAAAGCCAAAACAAAACAAAACAAACAAACAAAGAAAAAGACTATGATGCTCTTGATCCCAGATATGAGATGCAGAAGGGCCAATAGATGTATGACCCGACTCAAGCTGAGAGAGAAGCCAGAGCTGGGTATAAATTTAAGAGTCATCAGCATATAAGCAGTTTTAAAGCCATGGGCATGTGTGATGTGTGCATTTAGAGCAGGCAATTACAAATACTATACCCACCTTAAGGGTTCGTGTATATTAAGCATGTCTTTATTCTTTTTTTTTTTAAGATTTTATTTATTTATTTATTTGTCAGAAACAGAGAGAGAGAGAAAGCACAGAAGCAGGCAGAGAGGCAGGCAGAGGCAGAGGGAGAAGCAGGCTCCCTGCTGAGCAAGAAGCCGGATGCGGGGGATGCGGGACTCCATCCCAGGATCCTGGGATCATGACCTGAGCCTAAGGCAGCGGATTAACCCACTGACCCACCCAGGCATGTCTTTATTCTGACCCTGGGAGGTTACCCCTCCTCAGGCTAGCCAGTTCCTAGGGATGATAAAGTATTCCCCCAAGAGTACACCTACTTTCATGTGCAAATGAATAGATTCAAAGCCCTTACTCTCTACTACCTCTTTTATCAGACTCACAAGGCTCAGACCCTCTGGCGACTATCCTCCTGCCCTGATCAACCCAGCATGAGTACCACACAACTACAGACAGACCTACATAAAACTCTCTACCTTTGACTTCCTATTGGTCGTAATCATTTCCCTGATATCCCAAAGAATTAGTTTATCATGAGGCACTATATCCTTATGCACTTTTCACAAACATCCCCATCACTAATTCTTCTTGACAATGGATTGTCAAAGATATCAACCCATGAAATTTGGTGAGAATGAACAGAAAAGTAAAAGTCCCTCAAAGTAATTATACAAATATATGGGCTGTATAATACTGTTTATCTGAGTATAATAAAACATTTCCTTAAATACAGAAAGAAAATGGGCTTATTAATGTTATGTCCTATTTATGAATGCTAACTATTATACTTGTATGCATATTATAAGTTGTCCTTAAACATACATTCCAGATAAGTTCTTTTTTAAAAACTGAGCAAAGATTTTTATCATTTAAATGTTTTTATCAAATAGTATTGAGGACTCTAAGTCCAATTTACTATCTTTACTTTTATGAACATATTAAGTGTACAGGAAACCTGATGTCCAACCTATATTAATTCTATTTTTAAACCATGAAATTGGGCGCCTGGGTGGCTCAGTAAGTTAAGCCTCTGCCTTCGGCTCAGGTCAAGATCTCAGGGTCTTGGGATGGAGCCACACATCAGGCTCCCCGCTCAGCAGGGAGCCTGCTTCCCCCACTCTCTCTGCCTGCCTCTTTGCCTACTTGTGTGACCTCTCTCCCTGTCAAACAAATAAATAAAATCTTCATGGAAAAAAAACATGACATTATCCTCAGAATTTTTTAAAAGTCTTGCTTTTTTAATGACTACATAAAATGTGTGGTCCTTCCTGAAAAGCATATTGCAATTATTTTTATTATAGTTAAATAATTTTGATCCACAACTTAATAACATCCATATTAGACAAAATTAAACATATTAAACAAAGCATTTCATGTCTGAATATTTTTACTCTTGGCAAACATTGTAAATTGCTAAACTGAAATTTTTACTAGGAGAATCACAAGCTACTCAGGCACTACTGAAACTAAAAATTTATCTTTCCTAAAATGGAGACTAATAAGCAAGATTGATTAAAGAAAAACATCCTCTTTATAGAAATACTATAGAAAATGGAATTTACATAATAAAAAGTTATAAATGAAAGGATATCATTATGAAGGCAGTTATCTCTTGTATAGAACATTTTACTGAGTCACTGGATAGTTATAATAATTTAAATATCATGTTTAATGACTAACATATTGGATTTTAAGCTATGGGCCTACAAAGCAAATATATTTGATTTTTTTAAGTGCTAATTTAAACCCTCCCCCCAAAAAAATCCAGAAAAACTTTGGAAAACGTGAAGAAGAAATTATGAAGTCTCAGGATATGTAAATTATACTACTTCTAGAAAAAGAATAGACTAAGACTCCACTGGGTTCAGACTTTATTCAACATCTAATTTCTGCTATTATCCAGGAAGTATTCTGGGTACTAGAGATTCACAGTGGAGGGGGAAAAAAACATGCCCCCATGGATTTTGTTCTCTATGGGATGAAGATTGATAAAATAGAGCAAAAATGGGTGGTGAGTTTTACATTCAAAGTCAGGAAACTCTATAAAGGGACAGTATAGATGGACTGAAACAGAGAAAACCCAAGTGCCAAAGAAGCTAAGATGTTTAAAAGCCAAAATTAGGAGAAATAGGTAAGGTTTATGAAACCCTCTCGGTGACAGAGCCTGTCATCTACCTGAAGCAGAAAGATATCCATATATTCACAGGTAAGAAACAGCATGAGAAAACCCTTATAAATTTCTCCAGAAACCCCTGAACTGGGAAGACCATACTTAAGTTTCACAAAGGGATATGAAGTAGGACATGAAGAGAATGTTACAAAAAATAAAATAGAATTTATATTACTTATTTAATCTCAGTTGTCATAATTCACAAAGATCACTGTTGATAAAGTAATTTTTTATTGAATGTATCTTCCATTATTGCTAAAATAATGTACTAAATAATAACCTGAAATCACAAAATTGATTGTTTTTCATATTCTTTGGAGACAGAAGTTCTGTAAATTTTTCCAAAATATTTGACATAATTGAAATAATATGCTACAGCAGTACCAAGAAATGGGGAGAAAAGAGGCCAACCCATATAAATGAACTTGGCATATATGGGAGATAATATAGATCTAGTTGAAATTAGGACTACTAGTGTCTAAAGTAGCTGGCTGGTCACACAGGAAGGCTGTCACAGATTATCAGGCTCAAGGGATCCTAATTTCTGCTAGAAATAAATAAGCTAATATATAACCAGATAGCTAATTTGCAGTGGGAACTATAAATGCAGAGGAAACCAGTAAGGTTGCACCAGTGAATAATCACCTTATTTCCTCAGAACAGAAAATTCCACAAAGAAAGCAAGTTTAAAATCAGAAGGTTGCCTTGATGGCCATGAAATCTCACAAGAACAGACAGTTATATAATTGGAATGGTCAAAATAATAATAACAATAATAATAATGTCACAATTAATAGCCCAACAGATAACTTAAGCCTTTAAGTTTCAAGAATTTGCCAAGTACAATAGCAAAGTCTGATTGGGATGGAAGTCATCAGATGAACTTGTTTCAAAACTTCCGGTACAAAAGCAGTGCCCTGTGACAGACAGGTCAAGAGGCGGGGAGATGAACTCTGACTCCCAGAACCAGAGCTAACAAGGTGGCCAGATGTCAGAAATAAATATGCAACCCTAGCTGCTCATATGTCTCCATCTAGATGAATATCCCAATGCCTTCTGCAGTGTAACTCAGCTAGATGAAGAGCTCTGTTTGCTTCCTACATTTGCCTTCCTTTTGTTCCATATTATTTCTTGTCTTCTTGTGACACTGACTAAAGTTGAAACTTTATCCTGTAACAGACTCTGAATTTCCATGCTGCCCTCAGGCTAATTAGTAGTACATGCACCCCTACCTCCCTCTTTGGTCAGCAGTTGAAGAGAACTGCCCACTTCAGGGCTTACTTAGATCAGCCAAGAGTGAGCAGCAGCCATCCCTTTCCTCCTCAACCGTCTTCTTTGAAGAGTCAAAAAAAATTGCACAAGATACTAGAAAGAGATTGATGTTCCTCAATCATGTCTAATAGTCAAAACTGGTAGTCCCATATTTAAGTAAGATCTCACAAATCACATAATTTTTAAAAGAATTAAAAACACCTCTTGAATAGTAAGATAGGCTTCTATACTTGAGAAGTAAAACCCCGTTCTGCATTTTTTATTCTCCAGCATATTAAGTAAGGCAATTTCAATGACCTGAGCATAGTAATCATTAGAATCAAAGTATTTAAAATTTCCAGATGGGAATTCTCATTATAGGGAGCTAAATTAATTTACTGCAAGTTTTTGAAAAGGTTATAGAAGGAGTTGCGTCCATTTTAAAAAAATACTTAATTGTAAAGTATTTTAAATATATATCCTTGACGGCAGCTAACTATCACAGTGGCCTCCAAGGGAGGAGTGGCTGTAAACCCAGGCACTACTATCAGAGAGACTAACACAAAAGCCTTCTTCCACTCTGGGTCCTGCCTCTGTGCAAGCCTGACATCTTATCCCCTGACCACTTAGGAGACTGGAGAAAAAAAGAAACAATAACAACAACAAAACCAACAACTAATAAATGCTCCAGCCAATGATTGCCAATGAACAAAATGCAGGTGGGTTTTTTTTAATGGACTGATGGATCAAAGTTGCCCCCTACAGAGGCTATATAACCTGGGGCTCAAAATCTATTAGAGTAAGGCACCTGGTGGCTCAGTCAGTTAAGTGTCTTTTCCATAGGTATCACAGAAAAAGACATTTTCTTACATAATTATAATGACCGCATCTAACAAAATTAACAAAATTCGATTGTTTAATATTAAGTCCATATTCAAATTTCTCCCAATTATCTTCAAAAATGTCTTTTAATAGTTGACTTATTAAAGTAGGGATACAAACAAAATCCACACATTTAGTTTTCAAATTCTATTTATTTTTAAGATTTATTTTTTGAGAGAGAGAGAAAGAGTGCATGCATACCTGCGAGCAGGGGGAGGGGCAGAGGGAGAAGAAGAGACAAAGTCTCAGACAGACTCTGTGCTGACCATGGAGCCTAACATAGGGCTCAATATCCTGACCTTGAGATTATGACCTAAACTGAAATGAAGAGTTGGATGTTTAATTGACTGAACCACCCAGGTGCCCCTCAAATTCTATTTTTTATCGAGAACCACACCATTCTCACCCACCCATCCATGCCAGTGACTTGGAGAAACTGTGTTGGTTGTCCTGAGAATATTTCTGCTTGATTGCTATCTCTTATAGTTCAAATTGTGCCTTGATCCCAAACATATCATAAAAACTGTAGAGTTAAAGGCTCTCTCAGAGTCAGATGTCACTTCTTTAGTGAGACTACTTCATAGGTGGTGCTAGGAAATACACAGAGTATCCTAGAGGAGACACATCATGCCTAGTTATCTTTATCTAGTGGTGCTAAGCTTAGGTGATTATAGCCTGGTCTTTTCATTATAAAGCTACCTGTCACTCTTTCTTCATTGCTACTACTAATTCATTAAGTTTTTCCAGTATGTGGAAATATTGAAAAAAATTTTCAAAAAAATTTAAAAATGTGACTTGCTAACGTTTTCATTCCTTCTATATTTCTTAGCTGGGATATTTGTATAAAGCATGTTCTCCCATAAATTGAACCATTTCTACTCTGAAGTCTAACCTTCATAGGCTCAACAAGCTAAATATTCCTTTTCCTTTATGTCAGCTATACAAAAATACATGCCCTTAAAAAAAAGCAGAAATACATAACAGTGACTGAATCAGCAGATGCTGAAATTAATAATTTTTCTTTTTATTTAAATTTTTCTATAATAAAACTGCATTCATAATGGAAAGCTAAAAATAAAATTTGTTATACAAATTTTTCTGACAGAGGAAAGAAAATCTTATAAGGAAAAATATTCAGTTTATAGCACTGAGTTTAAACAATTTTTGCCATCAGTATTCATTTCATTTATATTCCAATAAAACTATTAAGTTATATTTACAAAATGCATTAACACAACTTCATCCTATTAGATATCTCCAGTGAATATGATTTCGATTCTTTTAGCAGAAATCAATTTTATATATGATCTCTTTACTCACTTTATTGGGGCATTACTGTTACAGAGAAACCAAAATTAATAAACTTAGCAATTAAAATTTGTAAAAGAAGCTCCATTTCACTAATTCTTTAGGAAAAAAAGATAAACACACCAAGTTGAAATCAAGTAATTTATTATTTTAAAAATCACTACACTATTTTAGAGAGATACCATATGACCCAATAATTCCATTATTGGGTATTCATCCAAAGAAAACAAAAACATTAATTTGAAAAGATACATGCATCCCTACCTTGACTGCAGTATTATTTATAATAGCCAACATATGGAAGCAACCCAAATGCCCACTGACAGATAAACTGATAGAGAAGATGTGGTTGGTGGGTGTGTGTGTAATGGAATATTACTCAGCCATAAAAAAGGATGAGCTCTTACTACTTGTTGACAACATGGATGGAGCTAGAGAGTAATATGCTAGGTGAAATACATCAGACAGAGAAAGACAAATAAATACCATGTGATTTCACTTATATGTAAAATCAAAAAATAAAACAAGGGAATAACATACAACCAAAAAGCAGAAACAGACTTGTAAATGCAAAGAACTGATGGTTGCCAAAGGGAAAGGGCTGTGTGGATGGGCAAAACCGGTGAAGGGAAGTGGGAGACAGAGGTTTCAAATTACAGAATGAATAAGTCACAGGAGTAAGAGGCACAGCACAGGGAATACCCTCAATGATATTGCAGTAACACCGTATGGCAACAGATGGCAGTAACACTTGTAGCAAACACAGCATAACACATAGCCTTGTCAAATCACTCTTGTATACTCAAAACAAATGCAACTTTATGTTTCAACAACACTTCAATAAAAAAAATCACTATACTATTTTAATACCTCTTCCAAACTTGAATAAAATGATCCTTTCTCTACTACATTTAGCATGAAGAATTTGTTCCTTTAAACTTTTAAGAATGTTACAAACACTAATGCTTTCAATGCTATGGCCAAAAAACCAGATATTACAAATGTTACTGAACAAAACAGCAATTTGAACATTCAAGTGTCCTAATTATAAAAGAAAATGGTTTCACAAGAGATTCAAAGTTTATTTAAAGAATTAACCACAATAACAAAGGTCTTTGATCACAAAAGTCTATGTTTGGGACAAAAAGAACAAAGAAGGGGGAAACTTTTAATAATGCTATTTTTTAAATATTGTCAACATTCAACATATATTCTTTAGAACTGATAACTATAAGTGACTCCTGAAGTTTTGTTAATATTTTCATTCATATTTTTAAAAACTGACCCCATGGGGCGCCTGGGTGGCTCAGTGGGTTAAGCTTCTGCCTTTGTCTGGGGCCATGATCTCAGGGTCCCAGGATCCATTCCTGCTTCAGGCTCTCTGCTCAGCGGGGAGCCTGCTTCCCCCCTCTCTCTGCCTGCCTCTGCCTACTTGTGATCCCTCTCTCTCTGTGTCAAATAAATAAATAAAATCTTTTAAAAAAAAACTGACCCCATACTTCATCTAGTTATAACCTACACTTTCATCTTGCTTAAAGACACACCATAAAAGATCATGGAGAAACTCAGTATATAATAAAGACAAAATTAAGAAAGACAAAAAGATTTTCTTAATATTTTTACCCATAATCCAGTGACAGAATGAAAAGTAAGAAATCATCAATGCAACTCATCTAATACATAATTAGAGAAAGAGAGAGAATGCTAAAATCACACCTGCTGTATTAGTTTGCTATTGCTGCTATAACAAATTACCACAAACTCTGTGATGTAAAATAACATAAATTTGTCATCTCGTGTTCTATGAATTAGGGTTTTAGGAGAGAACCATGCCTTTTCCACATTCTAGGTCATCATCATTCCCAGGCTCCAGCATTCAAAGCTGAAGGGCAGGATGAATCCTTCACAAACAACAGCACAGCACATACAGCGGGTGACACAGAATCACCAGGACCTCAGTCTTCTGCCTCGCTCCCAGTTTCCAAATCTCCTGTGATAACACTGCTCCCACAGGGATAATGCAGGATAATCTCCCTATTTTAATGCCAGTGATTAGCAATCTTACTTCCATTTACTGTTTTATTTCCTCTTCGCCACTTGGGAACATATTGGCAAGGTTCCAGGGACTGGGACACGGACATCTTTGAAGCCCCTGCCTTGGGCTTTACATACACGCTACTAAATATATTTAAAGGACAAAAGTTAAAGTGACATTATCATTCACTGAGAGCTAGCGTTCAGAGACAAACCTTCGTTCACATTTCAGCTTCAGCATTTAAAGCCTATTTGATTTACCTTATTTTTTAAATTATCTGAATACTTTCTTCATAAAGGGAGACAAAAATACCTCACAGGACTGGTGTGAAAATAAAGATAAATTAGGTTAAAGAGCAAACACAATGCCTGACTTAGTGTAAGTCCTTCAAAGAAAACACTAGTTAATATGATTAAAGAGTATAAATATATATATATACACACACATATATATATTATTAGATTATTAAAAACAAGACATCATTTGCTACCTCTCTGAATTTCTGCCCAGGGTTAAGACTCTTTTCCTTCATTTATTTTCTACGGCTTTGGTCCTTATTGTTTTACTAACTTGAATCATGCTAAAATGCATTTGTCGCTGTAGCCTGCAACCAAGATATTTTATTAACTTTATGTGCTACAACGTTCTCATTTCTTGGATGACTTGGTAAGAGATTTCTTAGGAGTACTGTAATTTTGTATGGTATTTTAATCTTTTCCAAAAGAACACTTTATGGGTAATATAATCATTACACAGACGATAGCAATATCATCTAGACAAAAGTGACAGTCCATGGGGTTTCCCTCTGAAATACCTCTCATCCTCTGGTATATGTTCATGGTCAGAGAAAAGAGAAAAGGCGGTTAGAACCAGTATGGGTATTACTGAGTTTAATATGTCCTTATTTATTGATTTAGTACCCATTTCTGGTAAAAGAATTTCAAGCACCATAAAATCTTTCTTTGAATTCTGTACTCCCAGAGAGTTGGCACCTGTGCTGTTAGAGAGCATTTTACAAGATCCTCTGACTCCGCCCCTTCTTTTACGCCCGTCCAGTTTTAGGCAGTACTCCTTTCTCACATAATCACTCAGAACATGTGTGCTCCCGTATTTTCAAACAATGCCACATATAACATAACATAAAATTTCTGTCTGTTCTCTTCCTGGAATGAGATCCCTCAATTAAATGTTTGGTATTGAGTATTAGCCACGTATTGGGTCCTACTTGAAAATTCTTAGAAGAACAGAAAAAGGGGGGCGGGAGATACATGGTAGCAGCATTATCACTGTATATGAACTGGTAACAATAGATATGCAGTCCTTCAAATATATTTTCTATTTTCAGGTTTGGAAGTAGGAACACCTGCATTCTGCCACTAATTAGCATGCAGCTTTTAAACAAGTCACTGTTAAACTCTCCTGGTTCTGCCTGGTTTCCTCAATCTGCAAAACAAAGAAAGAAAGGCTAGGTCTCCAAGTTTCCCTCCAGTTTAAATTTTTACCCACATTGAATAGCTTCAGTCAGTAATCAAAACTCCCAAGAAAAAGGATTCATATTAACAAGATTATTTCCTGTGTACTCTGAAAAGCCAGCAAAACAGATGAATTTGCTCTTTCAGCAGTTTTTAAAAAATCCCTTGGATGCCCTGGGTGACTCAGTCGGTTAAGCATCTGCCTTCAGCTCAGGTCATGATTCCAGGGTCCTGGGATCAAGCGCCAAGTCTGGCTCCCTGCTCAGCAGACAGTCTGCTTCTCCCTCTCCCTCTGCCCGCTGCTCCTCTTGCTTGTGCTCTCTCTCTCGGTCAAATAAATAAAATTTTTAAATCTTAAAAAAAAAAAAAGATGCCTTAAACAGAGTGTAATATCTGCAGTGAGTTTAAACTGTGTTAGTTAAAAATTCAACAGCCCACTAACCTATTTATGTATTGATAGGTATACAGACCAGTCTTAAAATATTATGTCATTGCTATGAGTTTGGGGGGATTCATCTGGTAGTAATCTACAAATTTAGGACATTACTTTGTTTTTGTGGCATATAGAGATTTTCCAGAAACAGTGAGCCATGAACATCACAAGAGCATCCTCATTTCAGTGAGTTACTGACATCCATGTCTGAACTATTTGCCTTAACAAGTCAAACAAACCTAAAATCCCCAGAACATCTACTGCCTCTGCTGACAAACTTTTTCAACAAAGTGTTGCCTCTTCTAGGGGCACCTGCGTGGCTCAGCTGGTAAGCTGGGTCTTTGCTGCCTGCCTTTGCTGGGTCCTAATCCCAGGGTCCGGAGATTAAGCCCCACATCTCCCTCTCACACACCCCTTGCTTGTGTTCCCTTTCTTCCTATCTCTGTCAATTAAATAAATAAAATCTTAAAAAAAAAAAAAGTATTGCATCTTCTTAGAAGTATCAATGACTATGCTTTCCTAGTTGCCATACATGACCAAGCCATTATTTTAGAAATGCCATTTCTGCTTACATGGCTTAAAAAGACCAATAGTCTAATTACGTCTCTTGGGCATGCTGATACTTTTCCAGGGATAATGAACACATTTTTGGCCACCAGTTAGTTGATCTTTAACAACAGCACTTACTTGTTTAGAAGAATTATGAAGTAAGTTGATATAGAATAACTTTAAAAAATACTTCATGAACAAATGATTTTGATATTGCAGTCTTTGGAGGTTGAGCTGAGCTATAATGAATGAGAATAAACCCAACACCAGAATTACACAAGTCTTTCTACATACACTGTAGTTGGAAATTCATTTTAGTAGAAATATAGCCTCTTGGAATACAATTTTTTGAAACATGATTGTTTCAATAAACTATCACCAGCAACATCTTTGCTCATCTACTTAAACATCCTTTATCCTTGGAGTACTATATCCATAAGAAAGCGTGGGGATAATTTTGTAGAAAGAATGCTATTAAAAGCTTTGCAATTTTTTTTTCTTTTTAAAGGAAAATACCCTAGTACATAAGGAAAAGAAAAGATCAACTGGTATTGCCCAGGTCCACATTAAGTTGCTACAGCTGGGTATAACCATAAAAAAAAATAAAAATAAAATAAAAAATTGGAGCCAGCTATTAGCAGATACTTGGCTAGCATAAATCTGAACATATGTTTTAGCTTTATAGCAATGGGCTGCTAGCTTTTTGTCACTTGGCTCTCTTAAGGATTCCCAAAATGTGTTAATGTTCCAGGTGTCCACTTAATTCAGTTAGTACCAATATAAAGATTTTTCAAGATACAGTCTAACTTTATTGAACTAAACAAGTTTAGTGGCCTAAAATGATGTAGCCTGCTATCATGTTACAAGTACTCCATGACTACTTACCATTAAAATATCTAGTTTGAATTTATTTACCTAATAGATTAGTTTACAGTGTTCTCTATTATTCAAAAGAGAACAATTTTCAAAACAAATAACTCATTACTTTACCAATCTGTGGCAAATGTTTGGACTTTTGACCAGAAATATGTCTTAATCTTACCTAAAAGTTGAAAAGACCAATTAACGAGAGAAACATTTACTTAAAATCTAATTTGGTATTTTCCTACACTATGTTCCACAGAATATAAAGTATTTTATCTGCTTTTCTTAGGCACGTTAGCATACTAAATCATCTGAGAAATCTTGCAATAAAGAAATCTGTTTTTCTTTAACTCAGGATTTCCCAAATTTACTTGACTTATATCTTATATCCCATAAAAGATACTAACCTCATGCAGAAAGTACTTACCTGGGGATGACAAAGATACCTCTAAGTCTTCCTTATATGCTTCATTTCTAATTCTTAAATAATTTGTTTTCAAATTTTTCAAATCTATATTTTTTCACTTTAAGTTTTCCTGTGTCTCATTCTTTTCTTTTTTTTTTTTTCCTTTAACAAAGGCTGTTGATAAACTGGTAACTTTAAGTTCAACTTTTATAGAACCCAACTCAATGCAATATTCACTAAGGTACTGTTCTTGGCATTAAAAAATTGTTATATCCATCCCTTAGTTTTCACTTTGGTAGACTAAATAGACCAAAGCCCCACTATTTTTTTTTCCTTTATAAATCACATTTATACTCATCTAATTATCTTTCTGGAATCCAACCTTATTTCAAAAGTATCTATAATCATTTTAAATTCTAATCATCAGTAGTGGGCATATTATTCCAATTATCGTAGCTTACTCCATGAATCAGGAGCCATTTTAATCATCAGGACTTGTCTGATATTATTGCTGTACACTCTCTTGCTAGAGTGGAATTCTTTGAAAATTTTATGTAAAGTCACTATATCAACACCCTCCACACCTTCCAAAAAAACTATGTTATTTTTAGTCAGGGCACTCGACCAGAGCAGTGTCTTTCTAAGCCAAGTGCTTTTAAACTTCATAAATAAATAAATAAGTAATAAATTTAATGATAATAAATAAAGACAAAGAGTTAAACTTGCAGCTGAGGAACGAACATACAAGGAAATAGAATCAACTCATACGCCACTACTGCATTTAAAAGCAAAGTGGTTTCATGTAGTATACATATTTATCAGAATTTTTAAAATTAGGTCAGTCTCTTTGACACTGAATTTCTAGTAGGTTTTTTTTGTTGTTGTTGTTGTTTTTTAAGGCTTAATGTTGTTTTTCAAAATATGTAACAGAGAAGTGCCTGGGTGGCTCAGTCGGCCATGTGTCTGCCTTCAGCTCAGGTCGTGATCTCGGGCTCCTGGGATCTAGTCCTGCGTCGGGCTCCCTGCTCAGCAGTGAATCCGTTTCTCCCTCTCCTCCTGCCCCTGCCCTCCACTTGCGTTCTCTCCTCTCTCTCAAATAAATAAAGTCTTAAAAAAAAATGTAACAGATTTTTATTTGATCAAATGCTTACTAGAAATATTTGTACTGATAATAATTCATTATTTAACTGCTAGAGGATTATGCATTCAGAAATTAAGAATTTTTAAATTTTGATTTGGTGTGCATTTTTATTCCAAATAAGTATGACAGGGTAACAAAGGAAAGACTATCAAACACAAAAAAATTACGTTCGAATAAAATAAAATTCCATGGGTGAGTGGACTGGAAATAGAGTCAAGAAGAGAAATGAATGATAAGCATTTTCAGTCCTCACAGAACAGCTTGTCCGGGGTTTTTGTTGTTGTTGTTGTTTTAAATGGAAAAAAGTGCACATCACCTGCTATAATACTTAGTTTCCACTGGCTACATTTTAAAAGGTGACACACAGTATATCAGGCATGACATCCTTTATAATAATTAAAATTATGGTGAAAATATTAGGCATAAACTTTAAAAATGTATGAAGAAGCATATTGTTTTTTTCAAAATTTGTCTAGGAAATAAATGAGCAATATGTTTGGAAATCACCAACTTAGAAAAGTGGTAAATAAACGTTCTAGGGAAACACAGCAGCATTTCTGGGGTGCTCAGGATCTGCACAGTTGAGTTCAAAATGAAGTCAGTCACTTTTGCAGGCTTCCTCCAGCCACGTTTGGGTCTCCAAGTGCAGATGTGGAGGGAGAGGGAAGTTGGATTTAACCAGATTGGAGTTTTGCCAGCCAGCAATAATAAAGCAAAAATATGAAAGCAAGGGAGTTGATCACATTGGCGAGGGAGTGATTATAATGATGGACAGAAAATCTAAACTAAGTAGGGAGGGAAATGGGAGGAGGGAGGCTGAAAGGACAGTTTAAAAAGGTGATAGGAACAGTGGGCTCTCAGGCTCTCAGAAGTCAGAGAACAAATCTAGAGAAAGCAGGAAAGAGCTCTGGAAAGATCAGTGGCAGTGCCAGGACAGTGGCTTGCTTGAAGGTGAGATTATGGAGGGTTTGCCGATACCACTAACGCAGGATCTAGGGTCTGAGGATGGAGCGAGATGGACGTGAGGTTGGTTGGTGGACAAGATCGTGGGAGGAGAGCGGGACCACACGCTTAATTCCTGGACCGGTTTTGAAAGCAAAAGCAGCACTGTGGTTCTATTAGGTACATCATTAACTTAGCTCCGTGTTCTCAATTATGTTTTCAGCACCTGTAAAGCCCTATGCACAAGTAACCATTAACTGCCCTTTTCACTCCACCCCTTGTTTGAAAGCTCTCTGATGTACCAGGACCCAGATTAGCATCTCACCGTCCAGAAGAATGCAGACCTTTAGAGTGTTTGAAGGCTTTCCCTCCACAGGGTTTCAAGAAACTCATTGTCCTCCTTTCATGAGTTCACCTTCTTCCCCAATCATACAGAGGCTGTTCCCAGGCTCAACAGGGCAAGGCAGCTTCGGGATCAACCCTGCCTTCTCGTCGGACTTCTGATAATAAAGCTTTCTTTGCTTCAAAACTGGTGTCTCAGACATTGGCTTGCCATGCATCAGGTACACAGACAAGTTTGAGTTTGGTAAGAAGAGGAGGGCTAGGACTGGAAAGGTTATCTCCATGCTTACTGAATCCCTAGGAGTTACAAGAGGCATAGGGATTGTTAAATTAGTTAAGTAGCAGTCCATCAGACTGAGATGACTCTAATGCCATGAAGACCTAAGTAAGGAAGCAAACCAAAATCTAAGCTGTAAGTGGCTTGTTACAAAACCTGGGGGACAACAAATCACAAATAGCCAAGAAGTCTTTAAGCTACAGGCGTCAGGAATTTCCTTCGAGGTGTAGCAGTCCTGTTGCTGTAGTACTTCTAATCACTTCCAATTTGGCACTGCTCAATTAGAATTGATCTGTGCTCAGAAACTTGAAAATTTTAACCTGCCGCAGTTTTAACTTTCAACAATAGGAAGAGACTGACAGGTCCAGGAGCCTAAACTGAAGTCTACAGATAGTATCAAGAAGCAGGTATAGCCTGAAGACATGACCTTCGATCTTCAACACGGGGAGACTGAGGGAGACAGAGGAAAAGTGTTCAGAAACAGCAGTCCCAGGGGTATAAAGGTGGAAAACTCACCAACACAGGAGAGGAGGAAGTAATGTCCTTGATAAAGAACCAGCTGGCAGTGAAGAGAGAGATCAGAAAAGCGTTCCAGAGAGCACAGTGGATGGGACCCAGAACTTGGAAAGAGATGGGAAATAGAGTCAGAAAGGGGATGCACAAACGGAATGATATTCCAGGGGATAAGGAATCCTGGAAATCCTGAGCTTCTGTATAACTGACGCCAACAGTGAGAGAGAACATAAGGATATAATCCTGGTATTATTATGGGGAACTACTTGGACCCCCAGAGTTGGCATAAAGGTTATTTTAAAGTGAAAACATTTGAACTAAGGAAGACACTGAAAGAAATCTTATCTGAAATTAGTTTGTATGATTAAAGCACAACCCTCCTCGGGGTGCCTGGGTGGCTCAGTCGTTAAGTGTCTGCCTTGGGCTCAGGTCATGATCCTAGGGTCTTGGGACTGAGCCCCGCATTGGACTCCCTGCTCTCCCTCTGCCTCTGCCTCCCTCCCTCTCTGTCATGAATAAAGAAAATCTTAAAAAAAAAAAAACAATAATAAGGAGTATTATTTGTCATTATTTGTCATGTCATTAACCTCACTTCTCATCATTTTAAAAAGATTCACAAGTCAATAAGCTAAAAGATATAAAATCATACTTATCAGAAAAAATATGTAACAAGACATCACTGTTCAAATAAACACATCATTTTTCTTATTATTGTTCAGCATGTCCCTTTGCTAAGATGTGGGACAGTCCCCTCCCTAAAAGAGTTACATGTTGGATTTTTTTTTAAAGCATGGATCATTTATACATATCAAAAACTATAAAATTTGAAGCTAAACTTTAGAACCACTCTGGAACGATTGGTGATACTTGTCCTCAGTTTCATTTTACTCAGTTTGTTTTATAGAAATGTTTCTGGTTTGGGGAATGTACATGGGCTCTACCTTCTGTCTAGAACATTCTTTACCCTCACCCTTACCTGGCTGGCTCCTGCTCACCTGTCAGGTCTCAGCTTGGCTGACTCTGCCCCTCTGTGCAAGCTTTCCTGCCCCCACAGCACGTGGTTAGGGGTCCCTCCTATGGTTTTTCCAGGGTCTTCCCCTCTCCTATTTATTTCATATTACAAGGATCTATTTGCTTGTCTCTGACTCTTAATTAACTTTAAGCTCCTTTTGGGGTGGGAGCTGATTTTCTTCTTCTACAACACAGGTGTTGCAAAGCATAGTAGTCTTTTCATGAATCAGTGAATTGAGTACCGATTAATCACCTGAGTCACCCCCACTGTACTTGAAAATATCCACAGTACCTGTTATTTCCCAAGAAATCTGGAGGTAAATGTAATCCACTATTCATTCATCAGGCCCTGACAGCAATGGCATAAACTTCATTGAACAAATTAATCTTGCATCAAATTTTTCATGTAAAAGGTACCATCCAAAAACCTGATCACTGTGAAGATGCATTATTATAGATCTCTTCTGCTTCAATTTATTGCACATGAAACCCAAGGAGCCTCAGAAAAACCATCCTTCCCCCTCCCTGCTTGCTATCTGCTTTACTAAATAACTCACTCTCAGTCCATGCCTCCCATTTTCCAAGAGATGCAAATGGGGGGAAATATCTTAAGCCCGTATAAAAGCAAAAAGTTACATGAAAACAACGCCCCCCTCCACCACGTTTTTAAAGTTCAACGGTATTTACAAGCCATAATCAATTCCAGTTTAGGATTTAAGAAAATGTCTGCGTAACATTCTAAAACGAGTGAGATTCAACAAACCGATTTATAGTAAATTCCAAGCTTGGGACTCCTAAGTCAACATCCTCACGGTGCTAGCTCGTGGAAGTGCAGGGACAGCGCAGCTTGCCATGGCTGAGAGCAAACCGAAAGCTCTGTGTGAAGGATGGCTGCGGGGTCATGTGCTGCCAAGGCCTCAGTGTAAACACAGGTGTGTGGGAAGCAGCGCAAGGGCTCTCCCAACTAGCCGCTAGAGAAACACCGGCAGTCACGCTGTGGAGTCTGAATGCTGCATTTTGAAAACAGATCATTTCTGTAAAATGGACACCTCTTATTTCACATGTTAATACATCCTCAACTTAAATGGTTCATGAAGCACACCTGAACCTCGTATCGCTGCTTTCTATTGAAAAATTAAGAGATTGGAAAGCAGATCTTTTTTTTCCCCTGCTGAGCATCTCCCTGCTGAGTGAAGTGGTTGGAAGTTATTACCACCTCATTTGCTGGCATTTTGCGAGGATTCTTTTTATGGTTGCGTGGAATTAATGCCTCGAGAGGATTTTTCCTGCCAAAGTCTGTTAAATGGCATACAGTGCTTTTTAAAGCTATTTTATGAATACACCACTCATTATCAGTAAGTTTACCATTAATAATAATACTTGTTAATAGGTTTGGGTTTGGGGGCACTTGTTTTCGTTTTTAGGGTTTTACTTTTTTGCAGTTTTTGTTTTGGGACTTGTTTTTGTTTTTTTCTGGACGTGGAAGAGTTTGGTTTCGTTTTCTGATGTAACTGTTACCAAAACTAGTGTTAAAACAGCGTACATTAACCTGTAGGGCAGTCATTGGTTGCGGACATCCGTTACAAAGGCAGAAAGTTTTGAAGGCAGACATATTTTAGCCGAACAACCCACCACTATAAGGCTTGAACAGATTATGTAAACTCTCAATTCTCGGGTATTCCTTTGTAAAATGGAGATAATTGTAAAATGGAGAAAATAAATAAATTAAATAAATTAATTAATTAACTAATTAATTAATTGTAAAATGGAGATTCCCCATTGGAGGTTATTTTGTGGATTAAGTGAGTCAACGTACAGAAAACACTTAGTACAGTGCTTGATAATAGCGTAAATAGCTACTACCATCATTATTACCAGTTGATATTAGTATCAACTTATTTCATTTAGAATACCACTTCATTTGATTAGGTTTCTAAACTGATTGGATGAGATGACTAACTACAAAATGCAAATAAATATACTTATAATTAGTTTATCCACCAATTATATAATTCTCATTAACAAAAATGAATAAGAGCATTTATTTCTTGAGGAAAAATAAGAGATATTTCTGGCATTAATTTTTTTTAGAGATTTTATTTATTTATTTGACAGACATAGATCATAAGTATGCAGAGAGGCAGGCAGAGACAGAGAGGAGGAAGCAGGCTCCCTGATGAGCAGAGAGCCCGTTGTGGGGCTCAATCCCAGGACCCTGAGATCATGACCTGAGCCGAAGGAAAAGACTTAACCCACTGAGCCACCTAGGCGCCCCTGGCATTAATTTTTTAAAGGAAATGTCTCATCTACTAATCTTTTTGGTTGGAGACGCATGGATAATACATTAAATGATGCCCTTTCCTAACATCCCAACCTTGTGTCCTTCTGCATATCATCAATGTTACTGTCAATGTTGTTATTGTTATATGTACAACAGTGCATAATTCTTGTGTATTTTTCACATGGACTATCTTTTAAATTAGATACTTTTTTAAAAGATTTTATTTATTTATCTGACACTGAGAGAGATCACAAGTAGGCAGGGGGGGGTGGGTGGAGCAGGCTCCCTGCTGAGCAGAGAGCCTGAGGCAGGGCTGGATCCCAGGATCCTGAGACCATGACCTGAGCCGAAGACAGAGGCTTAACCCACTGAGCCACCTAGGTGCCCCTAAATTAGATACTCTTATTATCCCCCACTTAACAGGTGAGAAAATGTTTGTACAAATGAGAAAATAGTAACTTGCCCTAGGACACATAAATAATAAACACCCACGCATTGTACTCATAAATACTCACGCACATCTTATTATCCAAATCCCATGTTCTTTTTTCAGATAAAAAGATGGCACTGCCCTGGCAGTCAACTCCATGGCCAAGGCCCAGAACAGCGGTTCTCAAAATGTGAGCAGGTGTCAGGGTCATCTGGAGGGCTTGTGAAAACAAAGATCACAAGGCACCTCTCCCTCAATCAGAGTTTCTGATTTAGTAGATCTGAGTGTAGCCCCAGAATTTGCATTTCTAACAAGTTCCTATGTTAGAAGAGTGCTGCTGGTCAGGGTCCACATATTGAGAACCACCAGTCTAGAATTTTAAAGCTTTTAAATTTTAAATTTGCTGAGGGCTTTTTCTCAATCATCCAAATTGATGTGGCAATGTAGCTGCAGCCACTGTGACAAAGAATAATGGAAGAGGAGCTCCGGGTGATCTCTAGAACCATCATCCCTTCCTAAAGCAATGAGTTTTCTAAAGCTGACAAAGAAACCAATGCTCCCTTTGGTTCTCAGTGCCTTCTCTTATTAAAGACATCTCCGATGTTCCCAGATTTCCTTTTTTCAATCTTAAATCTGGATTAAATTTAAGGAGGTAAGAAAAGGCAAGGGAAGGAAAGGGCAAAGCAGGGCAAGGCATGGCAGGAGTCCAACAGGTAACAGTATGCCTATGTGGTCCCAACTTTTTCTTTCTGGAAGTTGGTTCTCATGCATACCTGTATTATACCACTTGGCACTAAGATGCATTATTTTGTCTGTATTAGATATTTCAGAGTTGGAAGGCACAGGAGAAAAAAACATTCTCCCACATGTTGAATGCAGGTGCAGGAGACATAGTGGACTTAGAAGCCTGCCAGGTTGAGACTAAGCAGGGAATTGGAGAAAGCTTTCTGGAAAGAGATTCAAGAGGCAGATGAGTTTACAATGAAAGCAGAGTGGGAAAAGTTGGAGACAGGGCAGGTGGGTTAGTCTGAAATGGAAATCTAGAACAAAATGAAGTTGAGCGAAAAGGAGGAAAAAAAAGGCAAGATTTGCATTTTAGGAAGTGGTTGAGAGATATCACCAAAGTACTGGCTTAGAATGGCTTTAGCTGCCCTGTTCTAATTACCATCAATATGCCTAAACCCGGTTGGAGGGGAGGGGCAGAGAGGGGAGAAAGGCCTTCATCGTTCTCATTTGCCAGTATCCATGGCGGAAGCATGTTAATACTCCCGCCTTGGCCAATTTCAAGCAATCAACAAATGGTCCATCTGGGAACAGAGGTGTCCAATAGACTTGCTAGCTTGTGAAAGCTGGCTCCAACGCACCCAAACCCACCTCAACTGAGAAAAAGAGTGGACCTCCTATTCAAACACAAGCTTCAGGACAACTCTACAGCCCTCTCCCCAGCTCTCAGCTAGAATGTTGACGTCCAAGGTCTCCTGGGTGGGATGGAGAGCTAGCTCTTCTTTGTAATTGATAGAAAAGCATAGGGTTACAGTCTCTCAAGTTTCTTTGTTTAGAAAGCCCTAGCATGCAGTTATTTCATCTTCTGGTCTGGACAGACATCTCTAGCGGGTCTCCGCGCACATGCCCTGCAGTACCGGGGCGGACATGAAATGAAACTAGAGCGGCCCCGAATGAAAGAGCACTTGATGGGGTGGTGAAGACAACTTGCTGTCGGCCATGGGGGCCAGATCAGTAAAAACAGAATTCAGGAGCTGAGGGATGAAAAATGTTGCCTTCAGCTGATTCCCCAGGCTTTGGGGTGGGCTGGGGAGAAAGGTAAGCCTCTCTACCACAGTTGGCTGGTTTCAAGGAACTGGTGGGAAAACAATGGCCCCAGGAGCAGGAAGCCCTCGTGACCACATACCACAGTTCCTGGGCTGGGAAACGCTCCAGAAAAGGACCACACCTCAAAACTGAGCCCTCAGCCGAAACACAGTTCTGGATACCTTGCACCTATTTTAGACAGTGATGGATATTTTTGAAACAACACTGAGAGAAGCCTTCACAAATTCCCTTTCTTGAAATATTTATAAGCAATTCATGTGGAAGCTTTACAACCCTTAAATACTGAGTTCCTTTTGTTTGAAAGACCATAACAACGAATACTTATGGTGGCATTTCCATGACTTATGCTAGTTATTCCTTCCCACAAAGAAGTTCTAAAAAGATGTTGGCTCAAGAAAAGCTTCTGATTTGTACTCGGCGCCACTGTCTTGACATTTCTCTAGATGCCATTCAAGTCTGGCAGAAACTAGATATTTTGTGCACAATTACTAGGTCATATGCATTTTAAATGACTAGAAAATGATTCAGGTTTTTGAGGTACTCTGAATTATTTTCAAGTAGCATCGTTTAAAAGTTAAAAATTGCAACTGAGGATTTCAAACTCTGGACGTTGCGGGGCTCCTCGGGAACTCGGAGAGGATCTGCTTCTTCCCAGAAATCGTGGCCACTGAATGGAAGAGTTTACATTCGTCAGTGTGTGAAATACAGCTTGGGCAGCCTGGCCGCAATCCTCGGGGTTGGGAATGTTAATCATCTGAAGTGTTTATCCACTAGGCATTCCTTCTCTGTTTTCCTTGGGACTGCCGGTCTCGGAAGCCCTGCTCAGGTATGTTCCAGGAAAGAAGAGCCTCGGAAGGGTTAAAGCACCAAGGCTGGCATTGGTCAGTGTGTGCACCGGCTTGGTTTGTGGTTGTTGTTCCGTATCATTCTCTTTCTTCCTGGATTCTCTTCCTCCTCCACTCTCCCCCACGAAGGGGGAAGGAGGACAGGCATCTGTTTCAATGTCCTCATGACATAGCTACCCTTTTTCCACTCGGGGGTGTGGGAGATACGGGAACTTGAAGCAACTGACTCCCTCACCCCTCGCCTGAGATCTGGGGGGCCTTTTGGGATCTCTCCCTCTGCAGCCTTCTACCCCCTCTCTCCCGACGCAGTGAATTGGGCCCCTTCCCTTCTATGCCTTCATGGGGAACTGCGACCCCTGCATGCCTCACATCCCTCTCCTGCCAGCTCCGTCTACAGCTCTAGCATTTTCTCCTGAGTTATCTGGATCAGGGTATCAGACAAGACAGAAGCCCCATATTCTATTTTTGTCTTTTCTTGAATTTTGTCTGCTGGAAAGTTAAGGCCCAGTGTACAAGTAGTAGTAGTTTAGCAAAGTAATCTGGATCACTTGGGTTCCACACATAGTCAGGATTTTAACTTTTATCTGCTCCTGACTGTCCATAAAATTTAATCAATAACTGAAAACAACTCAGCGATGAGCAAATAACTTTTAATTGGAATTATGAGGGGCGCCTGGGTGGCTCAGTGGGTTAAGCCTCTGCCTTCGGGGCTCAGGGCATGATCTCAGGGTCCTGGGACCGAGCCCCACATCGGGCTCTCTGCTCAGCGGGGAGTGTGCTTCCCCCCCTCACTCCCCTCTGCCTACTTGTGATCTCTGTTTGTCAAATACATAAGATCTTTAAAAAATAATATTTAATTGGAATTATGAAATAATTTTTAATTTTACTATTTTTAATAAAAGGATTATGCTCATTATAGAAGGAAAAAAAAAGTGTCCCTTTTATCTTGCCTGAGTAAAAAATTAAATAACTGAAAACATAAAAGACATACATATTCTATGCAGTTCACAGGATCTTTGTTTTTCTATTAATCAATAATATTCCATGTACCTTTTTAAAATGAAGCTCACTAGAAGATGTCAAAATATTATGACAAGTTTGACGAAACTATAAAATTTCTGGAGTTTACAGTTTTTGTGTTATTTGGTCCAACTCACAGAAAGCTTAACACAGAATTTATTAAAAATGAATTATTTTAGTACTACTAACTTTATCTGCAAGTGGCAAATGCAAGAAAAAGTGTGTTTAAAAGGAAAGGTTAGCAAAATAGCAGAAGTAAAACAAAAACGAAAAGTTTGCTAGTTTGCAGTTTATTTTTTATGTCTTTGAAGTTTGGAATCCTGGACGATATACCTCATCTGTAAAGCTCTGAAATGCTGGGAGCAAAGTTCTAAATATTGGGAAATTGAAAGACACTCACTGTTTTTAAAGTTCTGCATCACACACTGTGAGTGTTAACATTTATAGTACTGCAATGTTTTGAGTGGCTGAAGAATGTCACCTTTTTTTTTTTTTTCCTTCTAAGTACAAATCACCCATTTTCTTAGTAAATGCTGAAAAGACTAAAATGCACAGAAAATACGGCACACGGTTTCATGTGTCTTTAAGTATGCAGCTGCATTCAGTTTCCTTTAGCTTAAGTGCTAGTAACATAAGTAAATGTTACAGTAAGCAGTTAGCAACGCAGTGATGTTACGGAGCCAGCAGCCTCCCCCATCTTAGGGAGTTATAGTTTGGTCTTATCATTGGCTGCAGGCCTAAACTTGGCATAGAAATTCTGGGCTGGAGTGTGCAATTTTATTTTATTTTATTTTTATTTATTTATTTTTTTAGTTTACAAAATAGAGTCAAAACTAGTTTTCTTGTAATTTAGTCAAAAGTGGCCCAAAATAACATGATTCATTTAGACACTTTCACACATGTCTAATTTAAAATCAGTTTTAACTTTCAAAACGAAATATTGCAGACAGCGGTAGAGAACAAAGACCACGTCTGATTGGCAGTTTTAATGGATGGGCATGTGAGCCAATGCATAGACTACTACTACCTCGTAAGCAAAACATCACTTCAATGAACCTCTTCTCTGTTTAGTATAATGTTATTTACCAAACTGTGTCTCAGCAAAATTCATATGTCGAAGCCCTAATGCCCAATGTGACTACATTTGGAGACAGGGCCTTTGGGGAGGTAATGCAGATTAAATGAGGTCATAAGGATGGGGCCCTAATGTGAGAGGACTAGTGTGCCTTTAAAAGGAGAAAAGAACACCAGATCCATCTCTCCCCCTCTCTCTGCATGTGCCCTGAAAGAGGCCCTGTGAGGACACAGTCAGAAGGCAGCAATCTACAAGCCAGGAAGAGAGGCCTTACCAGGAACAACCCTGAGGGCACCTTGATCTGGACTTCTAGACTCTAGGACTGGGAGAAAATAAATTTCTGTAGTTTAAGCTACCCAGCCTATGGTATTTTTTTTTTTAATGGCAGCCTGAGTAGACTAATACATAGAAGACATGAAGAACTAGAAAGATGTAGGATTATTTCAACTAAATATCTATATTTCATCTCTTTAAGGTCATTTCCTTTTGTTTCTGAAATTCTTCAGAGAGTCTCCTTTCATCATATCTCATGTTCTTTCTTCAAATAATTTTATAGTATTCATTCCTAATTGATTCATTCCTCTGACAGTGCTTTTAAAACAGCCAATTGCTATATAGGTGATTTTCAAAGTTTCACATTTCTACTGGGTCTTTCATCTAGTGTTTGCCTCTGTTTTACAAATGTTATAATAAGTCTTAAGTTAAAAAGATTTTTTAATTTTTTAGTCATTTTATTCTGACTTAGTGTTGCCAAAAGATAGGTTCTGAAGATCATTCCTGTCCCACTCCCTGTTTGGGAGTGGGCAGGTGGTTTCTTTTCTCAGATCTGTAACTTGAAAATAACCTGACGTGCTTAGGTCCTACTCTGCTTCGGGTTTGGCTCAGATATTCACCTAGTCCTATTCTGTCGTCCTGAGGAGTCACCTTCTCCTGCCCTCACTACTGTATTCTCCAGTACTCTAGACTTCAGTAGCATGTTACAGAAAACTTAAAAACTAAACTAAAATGTCCAGTATATGCTGTTATGAGGATTTTGTTATGCATTGAAAATGGAAATTCAGGAAGAGGAGGAAGTCTCCCTGGGTGATGGACTGTTGAGTGCACTTTGGACATGTTGGGTTTGAAGCAGCTACAGATCATTCAGAAACATCCCACGGGTAGCTGAACAAACAGATCAGAAACTGGACAAAGGTGGGGGCTGTAGTAAATTGGGAAACCCTGGGTGAGAGGAAATCTCTTGGGAGTCTATAAAGAGAAGAAAGCAGGTAAGTAACCACCAGCATTTAAGAGACAAATTGACAGTGAGAAGGGAAAGACGGAAAGAGAAGAAGAAAACCAAAACTGTAGGCCAAAAAAAAAAAATGTATGGGGGGCACCTGGGTGGCTCAGTTGGTTAAGTGATTGCCTTCAGCTCAGGTCATGATCCCCGAGTTCTGGGATCAGACCCACATCGGGCTCCCAGCTCCATGAGGAGTCTGCTTCTCCCTCTGACCTCCCCTCTCATGCTCTCTCACTCTGTCTCTCTCTCAAATAAATAAATTAAATTAAATTTTTAAAAAAATATATGGGGATAGGGATGAGGGAGTGACAATGGTGTTAAATTCAGCAGAGAAATCAAGAAAACTAAGGCCTAAAGAGTGTGGGTATAATTTTAACTTAAGAACTACAAAGTTTTTGCAACCTTAGCCTACACAGCGTAGTGGGATGATAGAGACAGAAATCTACCTATAGTGGGCTGAGAAGAGTGCATACAACTTCTCAGAGAGATTACTCATGAAGAGAAGAGAAATGGAGCAGGAGTTCAAGGAGCTTAAAGCTTGAGGAGATTCTATTTACATGATTTGTTCTTCATAGAAACAGAACTATTTACTGAGGAGAAAAGTGTCAGTGGAGAGAATGATTTTGAAATCACAGCAAAGGAAATGCATTTATCTTTTCATCCAGCCAACTTGTTTTAAATACCAAGTGTATGTCATGTACTGTGCTTAGTGCTGGGGATCCAAGGATGGGCTAAATTAGCACAAATACTGCCCTGTAGAGAATTCTGGATGAACCAAAGGCTCTTTGAAGGTCAATGGGGTGAAGATCCAAATGGGGTCATTAGCCTCAAGAAGAAAGAGAAACCATTCTTTCATAGAAAGGAGGTAAAGTGATCATGATGAACGCAGACATGTTTGTAGATGAAGGGAAGGGGACAGGTGTTTGAAGAAGTTCAAACTTCAAGGTCTCCCTAATTCTATGGCATAGGATACAAATCCAAATGAGGATGTTCATGGTAAAGACATATTTATTGAAGGCAATGAAAAAGAGAAGCGATATGATAAATTGCATGATTGCTGAGCACAACTAATAATCCAGCTAAAGTTGAAGATGGTAGATTTTGGTACAAATCCACAGGATGGTTTAAGTTTCTCCAGTGGCTGTCAGTGCCAGACCAAATATGGAAAGAGAAAAGGCAGAGGTGTGAATTTATCTTTGGTTATGATAACACTCATGGCTATACCAGATTAACTTAGAAATTGTAATGATTTAACACAATAGAAATTATTTCTCACTGATTTGAAATTTTTCAGAATAGGAGTAGGAATTTAATCATAAATTTATTTAGGGAATCAAGCTAGTGGATAATCACCCAACTTCGGCATGTAACTTCCAAGAACACTCTCGGGTATTGTCATTTAATCAGCATGTGGAAATGGGAGAGATGGTGGAAGGTTGTACCAGAGGTTTACATAGCCCAGACCAAGAAGAGGCACACATCATTTCTACTCACAACCCACTGCCCAGCCCTCAGATACATGCCAAAACCTAACACATGCCTGTGTGCTAAGAAGAAAGAAAAGAGGTTTTGGTAAACCATGAGCCAGTTTCTGACACAGGTGGTTTCAAGAAGCTAAGATAGAGACAAACAGAAGAAGGAAAGGAGGGAACATACAAATGAAGGAACAGAGGAAAAAGAAAAGAGGGAAAGGCAGAGACAGACTAAAAAGTTGGGAGTACAGGCAAAGGAAGATTTTAGTAGTAAGAGAAAATGAAGTTAAGCCACAAGGGGAGGAAGAGACTTGATGTAGTTAAGTGACTGAAGATTAAGACTGATGAGTAGGGGATGAGAAAACTGGAAATGGAGACTAACCAGAGGTTAAGACAGTAGAATTTTGGACTCCAAAGACAGAGGAATGCTTGGAATGAGGGTCCAGGATGTAGCCATTAGCAGGTTACTGTAAGAACTGTGAACTTTCAGAGCTATGTGAACCACAGAGAGTAATGATGAAAAATGACAGCACTTGGAGTGAAAAGTAAAATTGTGACCTAAGTGCCAAAGTTCTCAACAAACACAAGAAATGAGTTAATGTGCCACAGAAGCATGAATGTCAGGAAAAATTCTCAAAGTAGAAGGAGGGTTTTTACTGGAAGATGCAGGAAATGGTCCAGAAACAGGGAGTCAGAAGCCCTGTGAAACATGGGATGGGTAAGAAATCTCTGTTGTAGATGGTTGCCAGAAAAATCATGGCCTCAGCAGGGTGCCTAGTTTCAGTTAGGGCAAAGATGTTGCATGAAGCATTCCATGACAAATGAGTATTACAGTAGAATGTGGTTACAGAAGGCCATGGAAGACATCTGAAAATGACCGACGGGGTGGGGAAGAACTAGCAAAATAGTGTTGGCTTAGGAGAAAAACTGTGACTACAAAACCCTGAGTCTGGGGCAGTAGCCTAGGAATCAAGGGAAAGAATGAGAGATACGATGGTACCATATAGATCTGTGGCACATAAATTTAATCCAGTGCCTCCTAGAGGTCACAAAAGAAAGGCATCTGTTGGCTCCAGCCACATGGGCCCAGAAAGCTGACAGCAGCCCGAGTCACACCTGAGGTACGAAATCTGTAGTGTGGGACTCTCTACCCTTAGGCACCGGGCATGCTAGGCCCACTGTGCCTGGTACTCCTCCAAAGTGGAGTACTCCTCCCTCCCTCCTCAAAAGATCTGACAACCTCTAACCTACTAAATTGGGAATAGTGCTGTTCTGCATCTTCCTTATTTTCAAAATAAGAAGAGCTCTCTCTCCCCTTGAGGACGCCCAAGGAGAAGCCTTAAGAAAATAAATGAGGTAAGGAAATTCAAGAACGAACAAATAAGAGCTCAACAAGTTAACTTACCACATCTTGATATATTTAGAATAAATGAAGTATTGACAGCACTCTAGGTACTCAAAGAATGTATTAAAAGTAAGAATATTTCCTACTACTCTGACAATTCATCTGAGCCAAAGGAATTCAGTGAATAAACATCTGTCACCCATTCAATTTTGCGTAAGTGTGAAAACTCAAAAGAATATGTTTTTAAACACCACCAAAAAGGCAGTCTCTTTGACTCCCTTCTCCTAACTAGGAGAATTACCAAAACAACTTTCCAACATACCCCGATAATTATTCCAGGTTTCAGAGATGCTATGAGGACATAGGCAAATAACAAAGAGTTACTCAACTTCCCACGCAATTTATTGTCAGGGAGGGGTTGTCGGGGCTTGGGGGGGGGGGGAATTATGCTGCCTGTGGATCATCAAATACTGCTACCCTTGCCTTTCAATTTAGTGGTTAACTCAATAATTTATTTCTATTCTGCTTACTTCAAAGTTGTATTTGAAGTGGCTACATTTTGGTATAATGCAAACTACTTGTGCAGTATAACTCTTCCACTTTTATGTACTCCCATAGCTTCATAAAATAAGAGCACTACCACTACCCATTTGCAGATGAAAACATTTTTATAAAAGCATTTGGAATGACTCATCACTGCCTCCTCCTCAAATACTTTTCCTCTCTTGGTATCCAGAACATCACATTCTCTTTGTTCTTTCCAGCTAACCCTTCTTGGCCTCTGCAACTAAGTTCTTCCTCAATGCCCAGCAAACCTTTATGGGTTGGAGTGTTGCAGGGATCATTCCCTGTACCTCTTCTCTATCTTACCGATTCACATGACTTTCAATACCACCATACTTGTATGACTCACAAATTAATATCTCCAACCCAGGACTCTCCACTGAACTTCAAAATGCTTATCCAGCCAAGCTCTCCATTGCCACTTGGATTTCTACATGGCATCTCTAACTTGATCTGTCTGAAACACAAACTCTAAATTCGAGCTCTCCATAAAATCCTCCTCCCACTGCCTTCCTTCACTGAATGGCTACTTCACCCTTCCAGTGCTCAGTAAAACACCTGAAGTCATCCTTGAGTCTTTCTCCTCTTCACGCCTTACATTCAATCATTGGAAAAGTCTATTTTTTCTATCTCCAAAATACATCCAGACCCCAAACACACCTCACCCACCTTCACGGATACCATCGTGGTCCATGTGGCATTATCTCTTGCTTGGCTTATTACAATAGCCTCTCCCTGATAACCTTGCTTCCATTCTTATCCCCACTACAATCTATTCTTGATAGTCAGAGAGTGATCCTTTATTTAAGGTTTTGTCACCCCTCTGAGTAAAGCCCTCCAATGGTTTCACATCTCAACAGTGGAAGTCTACAATAAGGCGTGTCATGAATCTGCCCCACCTGCTTATTTCCTTTAAATCACTCCACGTGTCAACCTTACCAGCCTCCTCACAAGTTTCCAAGCACATCAAGTTGGTGATTGACTGAGTATTGGGTCATTTCTCTTATCTGCATGTGAGTATCTTTTCTTATATTCTTATAGCTTCCTACCCTGGTTCCTTTTTGCCCAAATGTGATCTTCTAAATTAGATCTTTATTGATCATCTTTTTTAAAACTACAACCACACACCCAACACCTTTTTACCTCCTTTACAAACTTTTTCTCCCAAAGCACTTAAGACTATCTATTCTATATTTTTGTTTTTTTGTTTACTGTCTATCTTCCCCAACTAAAACATGAGCTCCACGGATACAGATATTTTTATATGCTTTGATCAGTTTTTATTACTATTTGGTGCTTAGAGTAATGATGGACATATAGTAAGTAGATGCTTAATCAATTCTTATAATGAATAAAGCATAATTCATTGACATGTGAATCACTGAATATTATATACTGGTGACTGCCAATATTCATCTGAAAAAATTAACCAAAAAAAATTAAACATTTAAAAAAAAGTTATTTGTAAGCCTGATGGTTCACAGACATGTACCCCTGGGACAAATAATACACTATATGTTAATTTAAAAAAACCTATTTCAAGGAAGTGTTTATTCCCTGGAGCTGCATGTCACAAAAGATATAGGTCACTCAGTATATTTTTTCTACAATCTAGAATTTTTTTCACAACTTCACTGGTCCACTTTTGAAATCTTGTATGGCACCTAACTTTTTTAAATTTTTTTTTCTCCAAGTGTTGCTATTGAATCATTACTTTTAAGAACACTGAATAAAGTATAGAGGCATGTATGAGTGCGTGGTGGAAAATAAATCCTCACTAAAATCCCCATATAATTTAAGTAAGTATCCAAAATCTCCACGTAATTTGAATAAGTATGTGGTTCATTTGTGCCCATGTGAGCATTTGTGGGCATTTTTTACACATTTATCTTAGGTGTTTTTTTTTTTTTCTTATGTTTCAAGCTTCCCTAAATACCTACTGAACCATAGTTGTCTATGCACATTCAAAAATGATATGATGAAAACTTAAGTACATAGAAATAAGTGGATGGGTGCTGGTGGGATTTTTTTGGTGATGAGCAGGTCCTTATGTTTGAGAATGCCTATATCCCAGAATGTTGAGATCTTTGATCGGGGCACCACTCCCACACTAACTGTCCCTTGTAACTTCTTCACTTATTTCTGAAGGGAAGAACCCTCCAGTACTTTGCCTAAATGTACTGATAATCATTGTTAGGAATTCTGTGTGCCATGTGAAGTATAAGTTTATTGTGACCTTTCATAAATACATCTCTAATGTTCTTCCTTTTCAACACACTCTTCACTCCTACACTTCATCAGACCTGGTGTTCCTGAGCCTTGAATCTCTTCAGGATTCAGCAGTGCAGGTAACTCTCCCGTGGAGTCTGGCCCCTCTATTCTGTTTCTTTTAATACTTCTCCCCAGACTGTTTTCTGTCTGCCAGAGAGTTGTTGAAAATTGTCAACTATTAACACTCACCTCCCGTTATCTTCATTACGGGGTGTTTATGTGTTTTAATTCCTTTAAGTGAGGCGTCTGAGATGGTAAAGGACACAGCACCACGTGATTAGCGTGCCATCAGGAGCCAAAAATCTTCTTTGACTTCTCAAACTGCTATAAAGCGAAAATGCTAGGAAAATAGCTAAGTGGGTAAAAATGAACCTCAAGGTTGCATTATTTTTAAGGGATAACTTGAGGAATAGGTATAGGAGAAATTTTTTAAATCATTCTTTAGGGCATTTGGAAAGCTTGTTAAAAATGTAAATTACTGGGCCACACCACTGACTGAAGATTTATGGGACAGGATACAGGCACGGAAATGTGAGAGCGACGTATACAGAACTCACCTCTTAGTGTGAGTACTCTTGTGGGAGTTTGTGTCCGCCTGAAGGCTCAGAGCAATGCTCCTCCTCTGCCTATTGAAAATCGGAATGTTTGTGATATGCAAGGTTCAGGAGACAAAAGCATGATCTGTTCTAAAACCTTTTAAAACCTTTCCTTAAATATCAATAAAGAGAATGGATTGAACTGTCACTGCTTCCTCCTAAGCCCCAAGGAGGAGTAGGTGGGTGTGTTAACCTCAATCTCGGGAAACTCTCGGGAAGACTGCAGTTTCTATGAGACCTATCAGGGGTTACACTGACTCTCTCAATCAGGCATTTTAATCATCTGTGCCAATTTTAGTTTCTCCTCTGTTCTCAAGCCCTACGGAAACACCAGGGGCTGCTTTAAGGTAAACTTCTAAGAACCAAATGTATCATCGTGGCCATCTGTTTTTACTACCCTTTTTCCTGGTGTCTCTGACTTCAACTAATAATGCAAGCATCGTTTTAAAATTAATCATCAACAGAGTAGTGTGAATTGTTTTAAGTTAAATTAACATCTCTGAAGATGACTAATGGAAAACACCAATGTGAACAGATGTTTTCATTTGGGGAAATGTGTTATACCCCTTCAAACAAATCCCATAATCTAACCCCACAACTTCTACTGCTTAACAAGTAATCAAGTAAAATGTAATAATTTAATTACATTATTTTTCAAACTTATTGTTGTACCACATTGTTCTCATTCAGCTTAGTTTAATGGCCCTTTTAATGTTAACAATATTAACAAGAATAGCTTTAACTCCAAAAGGCATTAAATTTCCGTCATCTAAAATAGCCAGCTTCAGTGTATTTTACAACAGTCTTTACGCAAACAGCAGCAGGTTATCATAGCTCAGCTAGCTCCACACAGCTTCCTCGTGGCCTTTACAAACCTAAGAGACCAACAAAGTCTCAAAAGATATTCAAAATGAATTGTATCCACTCTGCTCTCCCAGAAATGGCAGCAGCCAGAAAAAACTAGTTTGGATTCCCTTGTCCCATAATTTATTCTGTCAAAGAGCAACAAGTGGAGAATAAAATGATTAGCTAAGGGCCTGTTTGCCCCAACGGTATGATACGATTGACCAAAAGATACCCCCAGAGCCCTGTGAAGGCTACATATTCCTTTAAGAAAAGGATTCAGGTTTCAGCATACGGTCACTATCTACCCCATCTGCGAGGCAGCAGCACTCCCAGGCAGAGGGCAGGCTTGCCAGTCTCAAAGCCCCACAAACCATCTATCTTCAGGATAATGTCTCTGTGGGGCAAAAATCTCCTAAGACCTTCTAGAAATTGCTTTTATAGTTCTTCTAGTGGGTTTACACTTCCGATCTCTCCACCAACTCTTCTTGGGCCCATGAGGCACAAGTGAGCAGGTAACATCCCTACCACATTCCTGAGTGTTGACTGCAGGACGGGGTGGAAAGTTGGTTTCCTAGGAACAAGTTTCCAAATAACAGGCTCACGCTTTAGGTCTGACGGGATCTAATTGTTCATTGATTCGATCAGATCAATGCAGTCAGTCTCAAAGGAAGCTCAATCTTCTCAGTAACGCAGAGTTTTTAGAGTACTATACGAAAGTAAGAAAAAAACTAAATTAAGCTTATGTATCCCTGGAACGCTCTATCCTTTGTGTAAGAGTCAAAAGAGGAAAGGGATCAATTATGTTGTCAAAAGACTGAAAACAAACTCTAAATCAAGCATTTTTAAAAAGTTAGTTTAAATGAAAGTTGATAATTAGATAATAATGTACCAGATAGAACTGTTTTCTCTATCATCACTGAATAACCTGAAAATCACTCCTACACAGAATATAAACTCAACTAAATATTTGAAAACGAGCTCTCGGTAACAGTGTCAGTTGCGCTGCTGGACCCCTGCTACGGGGGCTGAACCGCATCCCCCTACAATTCCCGTGTTGAGGTCCCAACCTCCAGTATTCCAGAACAGGACTGCTGGAGACAGGACAATTACAGAGGTGATCAAAGTTAAACGAGGTATACGGGTGGGCCCTATTCCTAACTAACTGGTGTCCTTAAAACAAAAGAAGATTCAGACACACGAAGAGATGCCAGGAACGTTTGTGATGTGGGAAACAAAGGCAGAAGGAAGCGTGGATAAAACTGAATGTCCATATAACGAGCAGCCCAGTGACCCATACTTGTGGCAGGCAGAGAGTCACGTTCCGGCAGGAAGCTCCCGACTGCGTTAATCTGAATGCCCTGCTGGAGGGAGAAACCTTGGCATCCAGTGAATCTTCTTTGACATATGAAAATCCTTTTGGAACTTCCCTTATCTTTACTTCCCCCAACCCCGAAGTCTGTGATCAGTTGTCCCTCACAATCCCAGGCAGCAGAGCGGCTTCTCTTTCTCAAGCCCAAGGTCCTGTCCCCCTGCTTGAATAAAACCACCATTTTACACCCAAGTCTCTAGAATTCTTTCTTGGCCGTCGGCTCCAGACCCCTCCAACCTCACCTACCTTCAAAAACAGCAACACTTGAGCACAGCAAGAAGGCAGCCCTCTGCGAGCCCAGGAGAGAGGCCTCAGAAGAAACCAACCCTGCCAACATTTCCATCTTGGACTTCGGGCTTGAGTTTCTGTTGTGTGAGCCACGCAGTCTGTGATACTCTGTAATGGCAGCCGGAGCAAACTAACACGACCCCCACTTACTCAACAAACAATTACCTAAGCAAGAAATGGGCTGGGTGGGCGCTCGCTGCCCTTGGGTACCGCCCTGGGAGCCTTTTTCCCTTCCAGCTCTGCTCTGTGCTTTGTAGAAACACTCCGTGTGTTTCTCGGTTACTGAAAAGCTGTATAAAAATCTGCAAAGTACGGGGCGCCTGGGTGGCTCAGTCAGTTAAGTGGCTGCCTTTGGCTCAGGCCATGATCCCAAAGTCCTGGGTGGAGCCTGGAATCTGGCGCCCTGCTGGGTTCCGAGGAGCCTCTGCTCCCTCTCCCGGGCCGCTGCCCTGCCTGCTGCATTTTCTATCTCTCTGTCAAATAAATAAATAAAATTTTTTAAAAAAAAATCGACAAAGCTTTTTCAACTTCCCACCAAGAAGTTAAATCATCCTTAATCTACTTCAGATTTACCTCATTTGTTTTTATTCTGATGAAAATTACCCAACTTTTAGTCTAACTCTCTAATTGCTACCTTCTTCACTGCCTATTTTGAAAAATGCTTTGTTCAGTCCTTATAATCCCACTAATTATTGATTCAATATTCTCCCCCCACTGAATTATATAGAGGTGGCCCACAACCTTTTTTTAATGACACACATAAAAATGTATTTTCACAATAGTGATTTTGACAGCATCTAGATGTGGCTTGGCAGAAAAGTCCTGCATTTTCATTGTGCTTTACAGTTACAATATAAATAAAATGCAAAGTATTAGGGAGGATTTTAAATATTGAATATAAATAAACTTTCCAATTTTTTAAAACTTTTAATATAAAACATGAAATTTCTTTTGTGAACATAATGCTATGGTTATATGTTTGAAATGGCTGTAATCAAATCCTTACCGAGACTTTCTAGAGATGGTCTCCTGAATTTTTTTTAATTTTTAAAATTTTTTTAATCTTTTTTTAAAGATTTTTATGTATTTATTTGACAGAGAGAGAGAGAGAGCCCAAGTAGGGGGAGCAGCAGGCAGAGCGACAGGGAGAAGAAGGCTTCCCGCTGAGAGGGGAGCCCAATGCAGGGTTCAATTCCAGGAGCGTGAGATCATGACCTGAGCCTAACACGGACACTAATGGCTGAGCCACCCAGGCACCCTTCCTGAATTTTTTTAAAAGATTTTACTTTGAAGTAATCTCTACACCTAACATAGCACTCTCACAGCCCCAAGATCAAGAGTTCCATGTTCTACCAACTGAGCCAGCCAGGTGCCCCATCTCCTTAATTTTTTATAACACCAACAATACATTTTGTTCACACAAGAAGGTGGCAGCAAATGAGTATGTATTGCCGGTATTTTAATTGTTAGAAATGGCTTTTACAGAATTACCAGAATTCAGATAGTTCTATTTGTTTAGATTCTATTTCAAGGCTGCTATCAGTCTTTAAAAATGTCTTTCTTCTATTTCTGTGACAAATATAAGTGAACATTCTTGTGGTAATACTGATTCTGAACCTTCAAGTATTTTAAAATATTAAATATTTCCCTTGAGCCAACACAGTTGCTTTGCTCATCTTAGTTCTTTCAGAGCCAAAGAGTCCCCAGTAAAATATTTTCATTAGGCTTCTCAGAAGCTGAAAAAAATGTCAGTGAATCCACTATTTTGAATGCCAACAACAATCCCCTTAAGAAATGTGTAAAGAAACCAGCCCTTCCACCTCCTCCCACTTCCCTTTCACTCTCTCTTTCTCAAACACACACACACTCACACTCACAGTCAATTATTTTATCAACTCTTGCCTAACTCTCCTTGGGAAACAAACTCACTTCAGTATGAAGTAGTGTTCTGATCGGATTTCTTTGAATAAAAGTTAAAAACGGTATTTTAACAGCATGGATTTTATTATACTCACCACTTTAAGAATGTCTTTTAATGTGGACTGTGCCTCTACAGAAATACATGAACACTATGTGAGCATCTCTAATGCTACTTAAATAATGTATTCCTGAATTCTAGGGTTTAAAACGAACTCTGAATAGAAATCATATATACTTTCTTACAACCAAACATAACCTTCAGGGCCCAAAGACATCTAATGTTTTCCTAGTACTCAGTTTCCTTTACCACTCTGAACATTTTATTCTCGGTAGTCTGATAGAGAGTTTCTGTGAAACAAAGATTCTTCCAAGCATTCATCTTCAGAGATGCAGTGTGATATTAGGTAAGTCTAGTTACCACTTCTACGGCATGACACACTTGCAATGAAAATCTGATCTACTAATCCATGTGGGAAACAGAGGCAACGAATGATTAAATTCCCTTCCTACTTACAGCCCATGGACAGGTCCCTGAACCTGGCAGAGTGACCCTTCTCGGGGAACTCAGCTGCCTCCATATTGATACTTCGCTAAGGGCAGAAAGCAATGTTAGCTGGACTCTCTAGGATCCTGTGAGTCTACCTGAAACATACAGAAATCCCTTTGGAAGCTCCCTTTTTCTCTACCCCATCCCCAGCCATACATGTTAGCAACCGTCCTCCAAGCATATGGCACACTGTCGTACATCTGAAGGGTCTCGTGACCGAGGGTTTACTAAACAATAATAAATGACCTTTCCCAACAACAGCTAGTACCTCAGGGCCCCAGAAACCTTGTTTCTGAAGTACCTTGGCAGTTTTTTCTGTCTCTAACTCCCTCTTCAACTTGAAAGTACATGATGGGCCACTCCTCATGACCCCAGTGCAGCTCTTTCTGCCCACGGGTCCCTGTGTGCTTTAATAAAACCACCTTTTTGCACCAACCAAAGATGTCTCAAGATCTCTTTCTTACCCATCAGGTTTTCCTGCATCACTAATTGTCCAGATTCATGCTGTCTCTCTTACATTCGATATGAACGTCAGTGTATTTACTAACAGCATTATTTGAAAAAGCAACTTTCTATTCTTCTTTGATATCAAATACAGTATTGATAAGCTTTTATTAAAAACTTAATTAAACCAAAAATTTGTAGAAGAAAAAATAAATTTATATTGTCAGAGTTGGGATGAACTTTGGAAGCTGGACATAAAACAGATAAGCAGCAGCGTCTTTCTGCTCTTCCTTAGACACAGGGGTCCGACTGGGGACTCAAGGCCTTGCATTTCCTGTAGGCTTTTCTTAGACCTCTTCCATTCAGGATACCCCAAACAGTCTCAAGATTTACTCAAGTCCTTCACATTTGTTTTGAAATGTTATCTCCTCGGCTTTTGTTCTCAAACTGTGACCCACCCTAACCTCCCCATTCCACTTTCTGTTCTCTGCATTAATTTTCTCTTCAGCAGTTGCCACCATCTAATACACTATGTATTATTTCATTTATTTATCTTATTTATTATCTAATTCTCCAATTAGCCTGAAAGCAAAGGTGCTCTTTCTATACTGTTCACTTCTCAGAGCCTACAAGACCACCTGTAGCTTATGGACCTACTCAAAACATTACTTGATAAATGAAGGCAAGAACGAATAAAAAGTTCCAGGGTAAGAAGAAAGCCTCGAGAAAATGGTGTAACTGGAGCCAGAGCGGGCAAGTGACGGTGGCGCAGTGAGCTGGAAGAGATCAAGTCAGGCAGGTGGACAAAAAGGCAAGAGTTTTTTGGGAGACGAACTCTGGCAAACTAAACTGCTCCTACCGAGCAAAAGGGGACGGAGAAACACATAGCTGTTCTCGGGGTGTGGCAGGAATCAAATCCTACTGTGCAGGACTTGCAGATATTCTCTGAGCCCACAATGGAGTAAGTCCCTTGGTTAGTCTCATCTGGAAATCCCAGATTCTGCTTTGTGGGAGGAAACGTCCATTTTCCTCCAAAACCTCTGATTCTACCCTCTGGAAGGTGCTTTCCTATCTTTTTTGTCCTTCCTTGCCATGAATAAAGGAGGTGTTGCAAAAATTGCTCTCCTTAGAGACTGCAGTGCTTTTGTAACTTGGTCCTCCTTGGTCCAGAATGCACAGCCCAGGGATTTCCAAGGAGTGGAACACTGCGGATTCCCGCAGGCCCCGATGTTCTTCAGCCGTACAATCCCCTCAAAACCGGAGCAAGCTCCCAGGCAATGTGTTTTGGATTGGTTCCACATGTAAGGAACTATAGCCAGAGATCTAATCTAGCTGCAGTCTTAGCCTAAAGAGGCTTGTCTTTTTCGTCTTACTTTGTGTGCTCTGCTTACCCCCTCTCTGCATGGAAGCTACGTCCAGGCTATCTGAACAATTCTGTTTGGGTGGGAAAGCAATACCCTTAATTTGATTTCGCCTCTGGACTGGCTCCCAAATCTAGCAGGGCACTGAGCTTATCTTCTACTAGGGCACTGGCTTTGAAGCTACCAATTGTAACTTTGGTTTGGAGTACCGATGGAGTTGACTTTTTCAACCCTTCAAAGACCTCAAAGTATAGGACTCTCAGTGAAATTATTTTTGTCAACCTGGCACAGAACTGTATTCCTTTTCACCTCTGCTTGTAGACTGGCTAACTCCTGAGTTCATCTCTGTCCTAAGATTTTGCTGGGACAGCATGAAGCAGCCAACACACATCAAGATTCGGCAGCTTTCCTATGGCTTCCCCTAATGTTATTTATGGCCTCTGTTACCACCTAGTCTGCCTTCTAAAGCATTAGCAAGCAACAGTTGTATCAATGCTCTGCCTTGGCATATCAGGGATTAATCCACTTTCCAATACCTGAGTCTCTGCCTCCCGCCTCCCACCGTATCCAGGTTACGGTCACTTCATGCACCCTACTTCTGGTACCAAACCCTGCCTTGGGATGTAGGTTTGGAATGTGTTAACAGAGGAAACCTAGTCAGTCTGTAGACACACATCCTGCTACAGAACAGGAGTCCTTTCATTACAGAAGGGGAGCATGGATTTCAGGGCACAAAAAATAGTACTTACAATCACCTTAAGACGAATGACAAGGTCTGGATCTAACATGTTGGCGTGTTGTGAACCAGCATTTATGACAATGAGAACTAAGTTGACTGGAACATTATCTTTTTTGTTTGTTTGGTTGGTTTTTGTTTTTCTAAGAGTTTATTTATTTATGACAGAAAGAGAGATCGCAAGTAGGCAGAGAGGCAGGCAGACGGGGGTGGGGAGGCAGGCTCCCCACTGAGCAGAGAGTCCGATGCAGGGCTCGATCCCAGGATCCCGAGATCATGACCCGAGCCAAAGGCAGAGGCTTAACCCACGGAGCCACCAAGGCGCCCCTGGAACATTATTTTAAGAGTAGCTGCTGGTCTAATGATGTTGATAGTATATTTTATAAGGTGTATCAACCTAAATATAAATTTTGGTACAAAGAGGTATAAATTTACAGGTTATCTTTTGCATTAAATGTCTAGTATATAATAGGCATTTGATAAATAATTGTTAAATGAAAGAATGAATGAACTGACCAATTAACAATATTGATTAAGCACTCGCTCTACGGGCCATAATTTTGTTAAGACATCAAAGAGATAAAAAAAAAAAAAAGTACAACATTTGGTCCTATAATAGAGGAAGCTGGCAGGACTTTACTTGATGATACTGGCAATGCACAGAACTGGATACATCTAATAAAGGTGTAAAATAATAATACACAAATAATAAGTATAACAATATAATATATAAATGATAAATATAATAATCAAAACAAAACTGAACAAAATTCCCAAGAATTGTGCATAAAATAAAGCTTTTCCAAATTAAAAAATATTTCTTAATATAGTTTTATAATTTCAAATAAAATATAAAATTTGATTACCTTCTTTTTAGAAAGTCTAAGGGCAAATGAATTAATTAGTATATATTCATGTAATTTTTCTGTTATACCTAACTGGTGATCAAATAGTAAGATTTTAGTAAAAAGTTATTACACATTTTTTAAAAGTAGTTACACTTAGCGTGAAATTGTGACATGCAATTACTTGCTTAAAATTGGAATGTTTATCAAGTAAATTAAATCAGTGGCAACTAAGTGAACTATTTGTTTACAATCATCAAAACCATTTGTGCTTTTATATGAAGAATAAAACAATTTGAAAAACTATGAAAAGCAGGAATTGGAGCAGTAGTTTTATAATGAAAGACACTGTTCTCATTTCCACAAACATTTCTCTTTTCTACCTTTCCGTTTCTAGAAGCAGAATTTAGCAATCACCACAGGTCATTTTTAGGAATACAAAGCCATCCACAGTGGGATATATTATTTAGAAGTCTGTCCATGCATCAAGAGAAATGATTTATCTACCTACATATAAAATGCTTGTTTTAATCACTCAGGTACATCTGTATTGATTCCACGAAACAATACCTGAGGAGAAATTACACATCTTTCACTCTTTGTAACTCTTTTTTCTCTATAGTTTTGCAGAGAAGGAACACATGAACAGAATAAATTCAGGACAATAGGTGTAGGAAAAAGTGCTCAATCTTTGCCATGCCACACCAACAGCAGATACTTTTTAAAAGTTTCCTCGAGATGGGTGGCTCAGTTGTTAAGCGTCTGTCTTGGCTCAGGTCATGATCTCAGAGTCCGCGGGTCGAGCCCCGCATCAGGCTCCCCCGCTCGGCGGGAAGCCTGTTTCTCCCTGTCCCGCTCCTGCTTGTGTTCTCTCTCTCTCTTTCTCTCTGTGTGTCTCTCTCTGCCAAATAAATAAATAAAATATTTTTTTAAATAAATAAATAAAGTTTCCTTGATAAGAGTAGATTTTTGTTCTTTGAGAGTGGACTGACATTTAGTGCTTTATCAGGCATATAAGATGAGGAAAAAGCTGAGAAATATCTTTATTATAAACAAACATTAATAAAAATGTTCTGGGAAAGATGGCAAGCAAGACATACTTTATTCCCCTCTGTGCCACTCTAGATTCCCATTAACATGAACAAAAGTACACTTTTAAAAATGGAATATACACTATATGAGAACCAGAAATTTTGTGCCAAAAACTATAAACTCTTTTAGAAATAGCACAGATGTGACAAATGAAGAGAAGAACTCAGTGCTAATTCCCAATATTGTATTATCACAAAATAGTTTCCATGTTTATTTGCTTTTAGACTTTTCTATCTATATTTATAAGTGAGATTCAGACATTCCTTCCTTTAGTCAACAAATACTTACTGTGTCCTTTTTCTGAACTAGAGTCTATTCGAGGCCTTGATACTTAGGAAATGTCCTTATCCTCACAGAGCTGACACTAAATGATCGCGTGAATGCAGCACAGCATCCCGGAAAGGAAGGGCGGGCTACCCTAGCCTCGTTGGTTGGCAGCAGCTGGGACACTCACTAGAGGAAAGAGTCACTCCCAGAACAAGAAATTTTGCAGCCACCAATCAAGGGCATTGATGGGTACTGTGCTGTGGGCAGCAAAAATCAGACTGCAGGGTTAATGGGCAGTGACCCTAAAGGTAAAGAGGCTTCTCAATGATGACCAGGTAGTCAACACCTCAGGAAGACTCGACACAGATCTTCCACATAATCGAGGCAGCTACCCATCCAGAGAGGCGTAAAAAGAAATGGCCCTAACTCGGTGACTTCTCCAAGCCTTTTTCTTCCTTTAAGACTTTGTTTATTTATTTGACAGACAAAGACACAATGAGAGAGGGAACACAAGCAGGGGGCGTGGGACAGGGAGAGGCAGGCTCCCCGCCAGCCGAGCAGGGAGCCCGATGGGGCTCGATCGTGAACTGAGCTGAAGGCAGGAGCTTAATGACTGAGCCGCCCAGGCCTGCCTTCCCTAAGCTTGTTAAGAAAAATGAAGAGGGAGAAGAGTGGGAGAAGCAAGAAAGGGAGGGAGGAAAAGGGGAAGGAAGTGGTGAGGAAGCAGGAAGGGAGAAAAGCCCACAGAAAGGTGGAGCTGGTCCTAGGGCCCCGCATCCCGGTCAGGAGATACCGCAGGCCGGTGAGACGGCAGGTACTGGGCAGGACACGGAAGAAATCCTGCCCCTGGAGTTCACATTCTATTGGGAAGGAGCTTGCAACAAGCACAGAGTAAGTAAAAGAGGCAACAGCTACAGGGGAAAGGGGGTGTAATTTTTCAATGAACTGGTCAGGGAAGGTCTCCGCTGAGGTGAGTTTGGAAACAAATATGAAAAATGTGAGGGACCAGACCATGAGAGTATCTGGGAGACAAGATTTCCCACAAAAGGTCCTATGGGGAGTAGGGGAGGAACAGCAAGGAGGCTAGAATGGCTGAGTTGCAGAAACGCGGGCAAATGAGAGCAAAACGACTATGGCCGAGAGATGCGCCAGAAGAGTGAGAGAAGCGAATGCTAACTCTTAGAACGGGCTGCGGGGATGCCTCAGTGGGGAGTCTGCTTCTCCCTCTCCCTCTGCTCCCCCACCCCCAATTAGTGTTCTCTCTCTCTTTCAAATAAATAAATAAAATAAAATCTTAAAAAAAAAGAAAGAAAGAAAAGAAACTGGGCTACAATTAGCATTTACTGCAATGGAAAAGCGTGTGGGAAAAGCTGATTTGGGCGAGACAATCAGGAGTTTATATGTATCAGATATTCAAGAAGACTCATGGGTAGTCAGCTTGATCATTTGGAGATGGGAAGAGCTCGGAGTCTGGAGACTAATGAGTAGGCAGGTAGTTGTCAAAGCAGAGAGTGGACTTAAAGCCACACGAATAAATACTCTGCATCTCGGATGCAAAGAAGACAAGCAGAAAAAAATCCAAGAACTTCAACAGTAAAAACTGAAAAGATGAGAAGAAACCAGCAAAGGAAGTGGAGAATGAACAGCCAGAGAAGAAAACCTGGGAAAATTCCAAAGCTGAGTGAAGAAAGTGCTGCAAGGTGGACAGAAAGGTCAGCGGTGTCAAATGCTGGCGCTGGAAGTCAAGTCAGAGGACCGAGATCGGGCCACGGGGTTTGCTTGTTTTCTTTATTGTCTTCTCTGCTGCTCTACTGTAAACACCACCAGGGCAGGAGCTTTTCTCTTAGTTATTGATAATTCCTGAGGGACTAGCGCAGTGACTGACACATAATTCATATTCAATAAATTTACATTAAAAATGAATGAATTTCAGCTATGCAATAAATATAAAACTCCAAAATTTTTAAAAATGGAAAATTTTTCTGATGGTAGTGTTTGTGAACACTGTTAGATGAAGAAAAATGTGCAACTGTGCTATAAAGCTTCAGACTCCAGATGGCACCAACTTAAATACAAAATTCAGAGAGTGTGATAGTATATAGGAAAGAAAAACTTGTAAATAAAACAAAATTTTGCATTCCTAATTTCTGCTTTACCATCCAGATTATTTCTTTTACCTAAACCTCATACATTTACAAATATGGCCAGTCTACATAATGTCTTACAGTGACACATTACAAATTACAACTCTTAATCCCAAATCAACTTCTTTCGAAAAGCAGTACTTAATTCGATTAAAAGTCACTGGAGGGGCACCTGGGTGACTCAGTGGGTTAAAGCCTCTGCCTTTGGCTCAGGTCATGACCCCAGGGTCCTGGGATCTGGCCCACTGGGCTCTCTGCTCAGCTGGGAGCCTGCTTCCCCCGCTCTCTCTGCCTGCCTCTCAGCCTACTTGTAGTCTCTGTCAAATAAATAAATAAAATCTTAAAAAAAAAAAAAAAAGTCACTGGAGAACTCCACTAGAATCATGTTAGGCGACATTTCATAGTCTCCTCACACTCCTAAGATCAAATTTGAGACTCACACTATAATAATCTGAGTCTAGCCTATCTGAATGTGGTATAAAATTTCCATAGAGTTTATAGTTTAAAATGACATAAAGTTTCAACACCATAGCCACCAAAATAAATTAACAACTGAAAAATGTTGATGGCATAGTAAGAATGCCCCAGTGACATGTCATTAAAAGACATTAAAGCAGAAATAGTTTCAGGAAGTTCCTACTTAGATTTTATACTGTCATGTACACGTAAAGTATTTCTATATCTCACCAATAATGTGAATTATAATATAACAATATTTCATATTCCTATTCTCAGATACAAATTTAGCATGTATATTTTTGTGCCAAATTTTAGGCAAAACAGTATTTGAGTCTCTCAGTTAAATGTGTTCTATTGTTTCAACAAAGCTAATGAAGAGCCATCTTTTTCAGATAAGTAAGTTGAGAGCAATTAGTGCCAGCTGATGATTGATTTCATAGTATTAGTTGAATATTGGGCGGGATACATGGAAACCTACCAGAATTTTTCTAGGCAATTTGCCAAAGAGAATTCTTGTCAAAAAAACCAAAAACCAGTACTGTGATTTCAACTTTGAACTCTGAACTGTACATTGTGTGAACTTGTCAAATACTCATCCCACAAATAACCTCATGCTCCTTCTGAAAATCTTGCCAAATGCAATGAATCTGATTTAGTGGGAAAAAAATGTTTAAGGCCAAGAAAAATATACACATTGTGTATAGAGTGTCAATAATTTTGGAAATATTAGTTCACTTCCATACATGATTTCACTTTAAAAGAATGCAGTATTGTTTCTGTTGAAATATTTTTACCATAATTAGGTCGCTTTCTTCCCAAGGAAACATTTTCTTCATGTGTTACTACAGCGGTACATTGTTTTCTTAGATTAATTCTTTCCGCCAGTTAAAATACGATGCTACTCAGATCAAGGTTTCAGATTCTGCCCCACCTGCCATTCCCCACTGCCACTTACAGGACTTCGGTCATTAAAGTTAACCCTGGGACTGAGTCCCACCCACATCACTCCAAAGAATACAGATGAAGGACAGTCCCTACCTGTTTTCAGTGTACCATACACCTTTTTAGGACAAGACGTCCAATGAACAGAAATGGTCACAGAATAAGAGCAAAAACTCTGCAGAATTTAAAAGCAAACTACAAATAAAAGAAGTCGTTAAATGGGAGAAACTGTAACACGGAGCCCAGGGACAGCATCAGAGTCGATGTCAGAAGTAACAAGAAGAGGGATCACTCGTAGGGCTTCACAACAAACTTGCCAAAACTTCATCCTTTTCATTTGTTGTTTTTTGGGCCAGTGTCTTCTGCAGTAGACTGTCGTCTCACATATTAACTTTACTAAGTATCTTCTGAGAAACGTCAAGTTCAAATTAAGAGCTATCCCTTAAAAATCACCTGACAGACTTTTTTTTAATGGTATTGATGTGGGAAACAGAGGCAGAAGAAAAGTTATTAAATTTCCTTACTACCTAGAGCCCACTGGCAAGTCCCTGAAACAGGCGGCGTGACCTTCCTCTAGGGACTCAACTGCCTCCACCTTAATACTCTGCTAAGGCAAAAGGCAATCCTAGTCTGACTGCCCCACCCCCAACCAGGATCCTGTAAACCTACTTTAACATATAAAAATTCCTTTGGAAACTTCCTTTATCTCTAAACACCCCAAGATATGTGCTGGCAATCATCCCCAAGCATATGGCCCACTGATACACATCTGAAGGTTCTCATGAATAAGGTTTTATTAGATGGTAATAAATGACCTATTCCCAACAACAGCTAGCCTCTCAAGGTCCTGGAATCTTGCTTCCAAAATTCCTTACAGACTTATGCTATCCCTGACACCCTCCCAGCTTGCAAGTATATAATGGGCCACTCCTCACAGCCCCAGGTCAGTAGCTCTTTCTGCCCATGGGTCCTGTCCCTGGGCTTTAATATACCACCATTTTGCACCAAAGCTATCTCAAGCTATCTCAAGAATTCTTTCTTGGCTATCAGCTCTGGACTTCACCCCAACCTCACTTATATTCTAAGACTTCATCAGTATCTAACATGTAGCAAATAGTAGCTATTTAATAACTATTTGTGAATATAAACAGAATGAAAAATAAACACATCAGGAGCCTGATGTGATAATGAAAAATAAAGTTTAAATTGGCTATTCAATATAAACATATAAGAAGTAGGACTTCCTCTCTCTTTCTATATAAATTCTAAGCATTACAGGCAGTTGAAATAAAAATAAAATGTATTAAATGTCTTCACCAATATAGTATAATGTATCTTTCCTATCTTCTTTAAATTCCTAAGTTGCCATTTAATGTTGTACCTTGACTTAGAAAAGGAAAAACGGGGGTGGGAGTTAAGGTGGTAAGAAAAGTAAAAATGAAACAAGATGGGTTCGGGAGGGAGACAAACCAAAAGAGACTCTTAATGTCATAAAACAAACTGAGGGGGGTGAGGGGGAGAGGGGTTGGGAGAGGGTGGTGGGGTTACATTATATGTTTAAATAAAGCTTAAATAATAATAAAAAAAAAAAAAGAAAGAAAAGGAAAAACAGTAATAATGGCGGCAACTTCCTGTAGAGGAATAGGCAATAATCTTTTATGGGTCATGTAACTCTCTGAATCTGATTTTAAAACAATGAGCCCTTTCCACAGAAATATGCACATCTTACACAAAATGTCATACCCAATTTTGAGACCTAGAAAGGGCCAGGGGCTTAGGTTAAGAAAACTTCCTACAGGGGAGATGAACACTAAAGTTAAAGATTTGTTATTATCTCCAAAAGCCTGGAAGATTGATTATATCAATGCATACTATCATATCCTACATAATGGAGGCACCAATAATTACTTTTAATTTTTATCTCACAAGCTAAAATTGGTTTCAATAGGTACTAACAGACTAAGTTATTAATGGGTGATATGCATAAAATAAAAATACATTAAAGAGGGATTAGGAAGTTAAATAAAGTTGGGAGTATTAAATTATGTAGAATTCTGTGGCTAAGTGCTAGATTAAACAAAGTTAACCAGGAATTTCTTTACATCATAACTTTTTAGAGTTGTTACTATATAAAAATGCAAAAATAGGATAGACTATGCAGCATTTCCTTAATTTATTTTGAACATGAAGTCTCCTTTTCCTCAAAATACCTGTTACTGCTTGTTGAAAATTACCTCTTGATCAGCATGGTTAAGACCCACAATTGCTTTTATTAATACTGAATTTTGTTAGAAATGAATCTACATTTTATTCCTCTGGAAAGAAAAATGATGTATCTGAGCAGATGCTTTAGAAAATTTCTAGAACCAAACAGACAATTCTACACACTCCTATGTAAGAAGCATTATCTCTGAAACACCTGAGAGAATCTGGAGGGGCAAGGCAGGGTCACAGGTAACAGTGAGGCAGTCTGAGCCCATAGAGAGGGATCCTGCTGGGGATTAGGATAGAAAATTCATCCCACATATGGTGGATTGTAACAGCCCTGAGAAATGGCACCTTTTTTAACAATTCTTCCTCCTAATTCTCCTCTAATTTCCTCTACTTTTTGCAGATGCTATGTGGTTTAGTAGGAACCCTGAAGCTAGGGTATAAATATTTTTTAAAAACAAAATTTTAAAACATTACATTTGTTTTTGGAACACATTTTGTACTTTTTTGGTAAAGAATGCTAAATTTCTCACAGTTCATAATCCAAACAAAATGAGAAAGAAATTTATGAGGGAAAAGAAATGACAAGAACAAAAATATTACCCTGATCCCTGCTGAACTTGACCCGACTCCTATCCCCCAGGCTCTACCACGGACAGTAACTATTTTATGGTTCCTGATCTCAGGTGAGTGGCATTGGAATTCTCCCTCTATAGCACTCAACCTGCAATTTATGTTTGATAAGCAGAAAGCAGGTTAGCTGAGTGCTAGTCACATCAGAATGAAGCACATTAAGAGGTAAATCGGCTAGTAGGTAACTGATGGTTGAAGCAAAAATCGTGACATTATCTGATGGATATAAGTGTATGTAGAGAAGATATAGAAGACAAACATATCACAAACAAAGGATAATCTCCTTTGTTTAAAAAGTAGGTAAGTTCTACATTTCATTCACACTAGAAAAATGATTATCCCAGCTGACTGTAATAAATTGTGTATATATGGTTAATATTGAGAGCAACCACTAAAAAGCTATGTAAAAAGACATACTCAAAAACAATATAGATAAATCAAAATGAAATTCCAAAAAATGTTCAAGAAATACATAAGAACACAGAAAAAGAATATAAGAAACAAAACCACAAACAAAACAAAAAGTAAAATAGGCTTAAACCCTAACATATCAATATGTGCATTATATAAAATGTCTTAAATATATCAATTGAAAGAAAAAGGTTGGAAGATGAATTAAACACCGGGGACTAACTATATGAAATCTATAATAAACCTCTTCGACCATAACAATGTAGGCCAGCTAGAAGTAAAAGAATGGAAAAGAACAGATCACACAACATTAATCAAAAGAAAACAGTAGTGGCTGTATTAGTAATAGATAAAACAGACTTCAGAGTAAAGAAATTACCAGAAACAGAGAAACATATTTTCAGTGTTAAAGAGTAAATCGACCAAGAAGACATAACAATTCTAAATGCACCAAACAACATGGCTGCTAATTACAGAAACCCCAAACAACTAGAACTGAAAGGAAAAATAAGTAAATGCAAAGGTATATTTGGAGACTCCAACATTGCTTTCTGAACAACTTATAAAAAAGACAGAGAGAGGGGCGCCTGGGTGGCTCAGTGGGTTAAGCCTCTGCCTTCAGCTCAGGTCATGATCCCAGCGTCCTGGGATTGAGCCCCGAATCGGCTCTCTACTCCACAGGAAGCCTGCTTCCCCCTCTCTCTTTGCCTGCCTCTCTGCTGCTTGTGATCTCTCTCATTCTGTCAAATAAATAAATAAAATCTTAAAAA
>ML106942.1:93079-129499 GCA_003697995.1 Taxidea taxus jeffersonii
GGGGGGGGGGGGGGGGGGGGAGGCTCCCTGCTGAGCAGAGCGCCCAATGCAGGGCTGGATCCCAGGACACTGGAATCATGACCTGAACCTAAGGCAGAGGCTTAACCCACTAGGACACCCAGGCACCCACAACAGTGCAAAGAATCTTAGTCATATTCAGTGTGTTTTCCAACAAAAGAATTAAACTAGAAGTCATTAAGAAAGATAAGTGAAAAATCTATAAGCACCTAGAACCAAACAAATCACTTCTAAATAATAAATGAATAACAGAGGAAGTCTGGAAAGATATTTAAAAATACACTGAACTAAACATAAATGAAAAAACAATGTATCAATTTGTGGGAGACTCCTAATATACTGCTGAGAGAGAAATTTATAGCATAAACTGAATACAGTGGAAAACAGAAAAATTCTCAAATAAATCATTTAAGCTCCCACTTCAAGAATATAGAAAAAGAACAAATAAATACTAAGGAAGTAGAAGGGCGGACAAAGGAAAGAGTATGTATCATTGAAAGTGCAATAGCATAAACAAGCCAGAACAAGCCCACACAAATATGCCCAGCTGATTTCTGACACCAATGTAAATGCAATTTAATGCAAAAAAAACAAAAAAACAAAAACAAAAAAACACCTTTTCAATAATGATGCTAGAGAATTAGACAACCATAAACCAAAAAAAGAAATTCAGTCTACATCTCATTACTTATACAAAAACTAGTTCAAACTGGATCACAGATTAAAATATAAAGTGCAAAGATATAAAACTTTAAGGAAAAAAAAAACAGGAGAAAATCTTGGGGATCTAGGATTAAACAAAGCATTCTTAGACTTGACACCAAAAGTACAATTCATTAAAAGGAAAAAATAGGGGCACCTGGATGGCTCAGTTGGTTGGGTGATTGCCTTAGGCTAGGTCATGGAGTCCTGAGATGGAGCCCCACATTGCGCTCCTTGCTCAGAGAGGAGCCTGCTTCTCCCTCTCCCTCTGCCTGCTTTTCTGCCTGACTGTGCTCCCTCTCCCTCTGTCAAATAAATAAATAAAATATTTTTTAAAAAATAAATAAAATAAATAAAAATTTAATAAAAATTAACAAAAGGAATTTATCAAAATTAAATTGTTGCTCTGCAAAAAAAACCATGTGATAAGGAAGAAAAGACAATAGTCTAGGAGAAAACATTTATAAGCTGCAAATCCGACAAAGGATTAGTATGTAGAATATATTTTTTAAAACTCTGAAAACTCAAGAATAAGAAAAAACAAATCGAATGAGAAAATGGGCAGACAGAAAAAGGCATGCCGAGGAAGAGGATCCACAGGTGGCAAATAAGTACATGAAAAGATGTCAGCATCATTAGCCAGGAGGAAAGCCTTAAAACCACAATGAGATGTCATTATACACCTACAGAAAACGACTAAATACTAGTAATACCACTTTATGCTGTCGAGGACACAGAGACTGGATCACTCATACTTTCTTAGTGGGAATGTAAAATGGTACAGGCACTCTAAAAAGTTTGGCACATTCTTAAAAAAACTAAAATGCAATTACCATCTGACCCGGCAATTGCACTCCTAGGCATTTATCTCCAAGAAATAAAAACTTAGATTCACAAAACAACCTAGACACCAATGTTTATAACAGCTTTATCCGTAATAGCCAAAATAACCCAGATATCCTTCAATGGGTAAAAGATTAAATAAACTGGGATACATCCATACCATGAGTAACCACTAAGCAATAAAGAGAAATGAACTTTCGATGCGTACAATAACCTCAGTGAGACTTGAGGATTATGCTGAATGAAAAAATCCAATCCCAAAAGTTACATATTTCGTTATCCCATTCACATAACACTCTTGAACTGACAAAATTACAGAAACGAAGAACACATTAACAGTTGCCTCCTGTCATTAAGGAGGGAGTTGTGGTGAGGAGAGGGTATGACTACAAAAGGGCATTAGGAGGGATCCCTGTGGTGATGGAAATGTTCTACGTAGGGGCCTACTTAGCCAGAGCGACTCCACCTCGGTTGAACAGCCATTTTAAACTGGCCCTGCCCCCCCCAAGGAACTTACTTAGAAGCAAGTCCGGGACACCAGTAAAATAGGGTGGACCAGTCCCTGATAACAGAGCCCAGAATACAAGGACGAGTCAGGCCAGGTGGAGACCTCCAATCAGCAAAGCGCACCTACTATCTCCCCAACCACCAAAGAATGCGGGCCCCGCTTACGGGTGCCTTTCGGGTGCCAGTTCTGACCAAGGTGACGGGCTAGTTCAAACAGCTACTATAGGTGAACTGCAATTCAACTGGTCACCCGTGTGTGACCTGGCATGACTGTGCAACTTTCTCTGTGTGTCGCAATCTCATTGGCCACCTGTGTGTGGCCAGGCCCAACCACGTGGCCTTTGCTCTATAAAAGTTAGTCTGTGAGGCTGGGAGGGGTCGCTCTCTCCCTAAGAGACGGCCCGGCCGGTCGGTTTGATTCTCGGTGCTGGCAACACCTCCTTCCATCTATGCCTTTGATTTTCTACAGCTCTTCTAGGCTCCTTTCTATTTGCTAGATGGGCTGCTTCGGTATTCATAAGTCACTGAATAAAGCCAATAAAATCTCTAAAATTTACTCAATTAATTTTGTTTTTTTAACAAAAGTGACTTATAGGGGCACCTGGGTGGCTCGGTGGGTTAAAGCCGCTGCCTTCGGCTCAGGTCAGGGTCCTGGGATCGAGCCCCACATCGGGCTCTCTGCTCTGCGGACAGCCTGCTTCCTCCTCTCTCTCTCTGCCTACTTGTGATCTCTGTCTGTCAAGTAAATAAATAAAATCTTTAAATAAAAAATAAATCTTAAAAAAAAAAGTGACTTATAGACCATATAACAAAAATCACTTTTTAGATCTGTTGCAATATTTTACTACCTACTATTTCTATGATTAACAAGCATCCCAGGCTCATCTCCCTGAAAATTCTGATCTAGCAGGACTGAGGGACCCAAGAATCTACCTTAATAAGGGGCCCTCCCAGAAGAGTCTTATGAGCAGGCAAACTTGGAAAATCCCACTTTATGCTACACTGAATCTCTAAAAATTCTGCGTATATGTAACCAAAACTGTAACATACATGTAACCTAAATTCATACATTCTGGCTTTGAGATTTGCCTTTTTTTCCTAAGAATGAAGAACAGCAGATACTCTCATTTTCTTATATTCTCTATCTTTTGGAAAATTGTCAGAGAACTCTGTACCCCAATAGAAAGAAAATATCCACAGCCTTCCAGAAAACATAGCAAAAAACATAATGTAATGATTATATTAAAATGTACAGTAAAAACAAATGGATAATAGGAATAAAATCTGCTTTCCTCCCATAATTCCCTTCAAAAAGATAACTGAAATAATTTCTATTAAATAAGCAATAGCCTGTTCAGGGGAATAAATGTAGAAACAGTCAATATGTTAAATGTCAGACTAATATTTTTAAAAAGCCAAATAAAAAAAAAAAACAACTAAAAGCTCTAAGAACTCTGTTAAACTGTCTTTGGCAATATAAGGGAGAAATAATTATTTTTCCTCTACCCCTCTAGGTTCTCGGTTGAAACCCTACTATAATAAAAGAATAACAGGAGAAAAACAAGCACAAGATTTGTATCATGTAAACCTGCTATTTACATGGGAGAGACCCAGGAAAACGGAGTACATTCCCAAAATGGCCCAAACCACCACCTTAAATACCATCTCCAGCTAAAGATAAAATGGTGCTGGCAAAATCCAGTAAACAAGAGTATGGTTGTTAAGCAGATTTAGGTCCGAGCCCTCTCACTGATAAAAGTTTCTAGAGGTTTAGTCAAATCTCCTCTTCCTGTTACAAATACCCTTACAAATGGAGGCTGCCCATTTTTAAAAAACAAGCTGCTCAAGATAATTCTTATGCCAAAAAGGCAAATTCTGTTGTCCTTTAGTGGTCAATTTTATTAAATACAGTGATATTATCAAAATGTTAGTATACAAAGTTGTCGACTAAATAACCCCCTTCTGTGTACTTGGACCAAAAAACCCCCAACTTCATCTATAAATTTAAACACGCACGCACACACACACGCACACACAAGTATTTCTAGTGTGACCAACTTTCAAGATTGTTTACCAGATTTTTTCGCTTTAACCTGTCTGCCTGCTATTTTTACACAAGACTATAATCATTCCCCAGTGTAAAATCACTCCCCAGGCCATTCAGTGGCTTAATTGGCAACACTGCCCTTTTACTAACAACTGCACAATAAAGTAAATGTTTTTAAACACTGAATACGTAGCAAGGCAACATGTGATTAAAATTCAATACATTATCTCTCTCAAATTTTATTACTGCAGGTGCAGAACACAACTGTTCAGAGACTTGCTGAGGGCAAGGTTCCCTTTCATTGAAAACAATTCTATTTATACACCTGTGTTTACAAAGATTCTAAGTGAAAAGACCCAGGAACAGAAAATGGAACAAGAAAGTACCACTAAACATCACCTTCACGGAAGCCTGAATCAGTCCTTCCCTAAGGAAAGCGTAATGTGGATTTCAAATTGGAACAAGCAAGTCTTGCTAAGAGTTTCCGTTAAAAAAGGGTGGGGAAGCCATTAAAGGAGCAGAGGAATTTATGCACATCCTCATTGAAGAAACTGCTAACTTTTTGAACTTTTAAACCAGCAACAAAGCCTCCGCTTGGACTTGGCATCCCCCTCACCATGGCAACGGAATCATCTGCATTCTTCATTTCTAAAGGGGCCAATTCAGTTTAACAAGTTTCAATCCCTCATTTGCATATAAACCCAACCAACCCCCACTAAATTAATCTCAATCCCTTTTTGGCACAGAGGACCTAAATGAGAACCACACTCGCGCTGGTTCATCTTAAACACCCTGCTTCCTCTCTGCCTTCCTCAGACACAGCTGGATTTCTGCCTGAGTCTGTCTCCTGTATTGCAATTCTAACCGCCCCCCAAAATGCCTCCTTCCTTAAATTGATAAAAGGAAGAGGTGAGAATAATCCTTGATTTAGCAAAGCTGTCCCCAGAATTACACATGTTCTCAGAAATTTATGTATACTACCAAATGTGTCAGATTATATGTGGAAAATATATTTTATCATTCCCCCAATGGAGAAATAGTTACCAGGAGGAAGAGCTAAGAAAGTGCTCTATGTCGTTCCTGTACACCTACCCTTTCAGTTCAAACAGGTATGTATTAAGTGTCTATAATTCACTCAACAAATATTTGTTGAGTGCCTTCTAGATGTGCTGAGTATACAATGTGAAAAATGATATGAGAAATTCTGGGCCTGGCCTTCCAAAAGATGAAAAATAAATGACTAATAAAAAGGAATACTAAGTAGAGCTTACGACACAGTTATATGAGAGAGCACACCATATATAGGCTGTCCAGAGTAACACAAAGTGCTGTAAGAATTCAAAGATGAGGAGGAGAGGTACACCGACGCTGTGAAGACATGTAGAGTGTCCTCCTTACTCTGACACAACTCTGTGTCAGCGGACTTGTTTAAATCTCTTTTTAATTTAGAAATTAAAAAGGGAGAATAGTAGTATATTAAGTCCCAAGCACCTCACTCAACTTCCACAATATTCAAAGTTTTCTGTCCATCATTTATCTACCATTTCCCATTCTTCCCCACCCCTCAAGTATTTTGAAGGGAGTCCCAGACATCTTATAATTTCGTACTTATGTGGAATCGATAAAGGCATAGAACATATGTGGACCAATATGCATATAATACTATTATCACCCATAAAAATTTATTATACAACTGAAATTCTTAAAATAATTTAAAATAAAATTCTTTTTGGTAAAAAAGAATCAAGAATACAATCCTATCTTCTTGTAAATTACTTTTAGCTACTTAATGTCATATTCTATATGGACTTTATTATGGAATTTAGTTAACTTTCCAGGTTCTCAAAACCTTTTCAATCTTCATGCAACTCTAAGTGTTGACACGAGGGTGTCCCAGATCTGGCTGAGATTTCCAAGTGGTTTAATTTTGTTTAGTTCCAAACAGGGAAAGAAAAGTCATTCCTCTTTAGGTGTCCATGTCGTCCATGTCCATTCCCAGTGTCGTGAGTGGCTTGTAAGTAAGTGTTCAGCCCACTGAAAGAGGTACTGTCCCCCACGATAGATGGTGCTGGACAATCTCCAGGACCAGATGGCACCATTCCATTTGGACAATCCTTTCACAAAGTGCTGGTTCTGGCTGGGCTGGCTCTGGAGTACATAACACCCCTGTCACATAAACTATTTCATTAAATAATGCATTATAAACTTCATGAGCCCATAGGATATCTAGTGACTGATGACAATTTAGTTAAGGGGTAAAAAAGATGTATTTTAAGTTTTTGTTTTTGTTTTGACCAATTAGTGCATGACAATTACTCTCTAGTCTAGGAATCATCTCTTCTTGAACAGATCCAGGAACCATCTCTTCATGTTCTTTGTTATCAAGTATGCTATTCTTGATTAAATTCCTTTCCCTTTCCCCTTCAGCAAGGAAAAGGTGGCAATAGTATTATTACACCTAATGCCATGGCTCTTTAGAAGTTGTTCATATTGGAACAACCCGGATCTTGTCTCTGCATTTCTCTAATACCAGTTCTTTCATGCTGATTACATCATTCCCCAAGAAACTGCCTTATCCTTGGTGCTACCATGAATGCTGCCGTCCACTGAACCTCAAAAGATGTGCTTTACTGATGATAACCACAAGAAAAACTCTTACCCAGAGCATGCAGGGAAGTGTGAATGATCATTCCTTTTCTGATGTTAAATTTATCTTTGGAATTTTGTGACACAGAAGAAACAACTCTTTACACTATAATCACTGCATTGCTAGAATGTGGTCACCAAGGTTAGGACAAGAGCCATTGGAAGAGAGAAGAGAGTCCCACTGGAGGAGGAAATGTCCCTCTCTCTTCTGACATGCCATAAGACTAATCAGGAGACCATACATCCACATAGGTCAGAGACAAGAGAGGGTATCAATCAGGAGAAACCACTGAAACTGAGAAAAATAATTTCTAAAGTCCACAGAGGGCATGGGCATGGCCGCTCCAGAGAACTGCCTTCAGAGGGGCAGGTGGACATTCTGGATGTGAGCAGTTGACAGGGGAGCAGTTACCTGATGCTAGGGTGCTGCAGCCCGGGTGCAGCAACACAGCTGGAACACACTAACAGGAAATGCCCTGCACAAGCTGTTCGAACCCAAGGGTCAGTCAGTCTCCCATAGCCCTAAATTCATTCATTGTCCTACCTGGGTGTTATCCATAATCTATGTGGAAGCACCTATACAGCACCCATCAGAGACAGAAATACTGCACCAGCAGAAGAGGGATCTGCTCACCAGACTGCCTCCTAGAACTCCAGCCCAACCACAGGCTAAGACCGATCCCCAAAGTACAAATCTCATAGTTCCAGGACATCTAATTGGCTTCATGTGCAAGGCAGAGGGTCAGGAAGCTCCCCCAGGGGGAGAAACAGGGACTGGACCCAACACAAGAACTCACTAACCACTGCTCCAGAACCTACCACCAGTCTTAGTAGGTCCCAAGAACCAGAGGGGGGCTTTGAATATTTAAGGAAAGGGCTTATGGCAACCAACATTTTGCTGGGTGTCCTTTACTTTTATTTGCTAAATCTGATAATCCCAGCGATCAAGTTTTACTCATTTCAGGCACACCTAATAGTCCATTTAGTATAGCATGGTTTGTCCATTACTAATTCCGAATAATTCTTTGGGTCATCTAGAATATTTTTTTTTTGATGGTCTGCATGCTTTTAATTGAATTTGATCCCAGAAGCTCTGAGAACCTGCCAACGGTAATCCTGTTTTTAAATTTTCAAGGTTCTTTTACTCCTTCTCATTAATTTATTCAGCAAGTATTTGCTGAGAACTTATTCTTGCCTGTCACTGGGATCTCTTCTTTTTCTAATGTTTTCTGACTTATTTTCTTTTTTCCCCCCAGTTTTATTGAGATGTAACTGACACAAAGCACTGTATACATTTAAGGTATAAAGTATAATGTCTTGACCTTCATATACCATGAAACGATTACCACAATAAGATTAACGAACACCCATCATCTCCTATAGATGCAAAGAAAGAGGGGGACAAGTTTTTTCCTTGTGATGAGAACTCCTGGGACTTATCCTCCTAACAGCTGTCCAGTACACATACAGCAAGCAGTGTTACTATAGTGACCGTGCTGTACGTTACACCCCATACTTACTTATCCTATAACTGTACGTTTCCACCTTCTGACCACCATCCTCCAATTCTTCATCCCCAAAGCCCTTGCCTCAGGTAACCACTAATCCAATCTCTTTTTCAACTAGCTTAGGTATTTTTTCTTTCTTTCCTTTTCTTTCAATTCCACAGATAAAATCATGCAGTTTTTGTTTTTGTCTGACTCATTTCACCTAACAAGGTACTCTTGAGATCCATGTACACTGTCGTAAATGGCAGGATTTTCTTCCTTTTTTTTTTTTTTTTTTTTTTTGGCTGAATGAACTCCACTGTTGTGTGTACGGAGGTGCACTCGCGCATGCGTGCATGTGTGTGTGTGTATGCGTAGAGTGTATATAGACCACTTTTCTTCATCTGCTTATCTGCTGATGGACACTTAGGTTGTTTCCATGTCTTGCCTCCTGTAAATAACGCTGCTGTAAACACGGGAGTACAGATTTCTCTTCAACATAATCTTCATTTCCTTCAGACAGATTCTTATAGAATTGCTGGATCATATGATAGTTTTTTGTTTTTTCACTTTTTTGAGGAACTACCACATCGTTGTCCATCTTGGCTGTACCAATTTACATCCCACTAACAACACAGAAGGGTTCCTTTCTTTCCATGTTCTTGTCAGTATTTGTTACCCCTTGGTGATAGGCATTCTAACAGACAGGACGGGGTATCCCATTGTGGTTTTGATCTGCCTTTCCCTTATTAGGGGTTGAGCACCCTTTCATGTACGTGCTGGCCATTTGAATGTCTTCTCTGGAAAAAATGCCTATTCAGGTATTTTGTCTATTTTTCTTAAAGTAAGCTCGACATCCAACCTGGAGCTTAAATTCACAACCCGGAGATCAAGACTCGAATGCTTTAACCAACTGAGGTTAAAGACAGACACCTGGATTATTTGTGGGGGTTCTTTTTGCTACTGAGTTGTATGAGTTCCTTACACTTCTTGCATATTAACCCCTTGTGAGATATGTATGATTTGCAAATATTTTTTCCCATCCTGTAGGTTGTCCTTTCTGTTTTGTTGATCATTTCCATTGCTATGGGGAAATGTTTTAGTTTAATGTAGTTTCACTTGTTTTTTACTCGTGTTTTATGTACCATATCATTGGCAAGATCCGTATCAAGAAGCTTTCTAAATTCTGATGTTTTCTTCTAGGAATCTTGTGGTTTCTGGTCTTACACTTAGGTCTTTAATCCATTTTAAGTTCATTTTTGTGTGTGGTGTAAGATAGGAGTGGAGTTTCGTCCTTTTACATGTGAATACCCAATTTTCCCAGAACCATTTATGGAAGAGACTATCTTTTCTCCATTGAGTATTCTTGGCTTCCTGGGCAACTATTAGTGGGGCATTTAGAATAATTCCTAAAATATTGTTTTCAAGAAAGGTAGGTAGGTAAGAATGCTTTCCAAACTTTGGCATATGTGCCTATGTACATTGTTCTTTACATATATATGGCAGTTTGGGTTTCACAGAAATGACTCCAAGGCCTATCTTAGATACATTTTAACACAAAGAACCTGTTTTTCCACCTGGATACTTGTACTGTTCATGCATGCCAGACAAACATATTGGTCATCTACAAATTCTTTATTCTATTTAATTATTTACAGGGTCATGGCAGAGTATTTGGGCCCTGGAAACTGTGTCTTACTCATTATTGAACCCACGGGACACACGAACTCAATAAAAAGTGGTTAAATAAAATGAATTAGTCAACTCCACTTAAAGAAAAAATAATACAATGAAGAAAAGCAGGAAGTTGAAGAAGTGCAAGACCCTGCAAGTCCATTTTGTAAGGAACTCAGTATCTCTGTGTGAATGTCCCGGGAGACTACTTAGAAATGCAACTCACTGCCATGGTGTGAAGGGCTACATTGATGTTTTATTTTGTTTTGAATACGGTAGCACTGGTAAAGGCAGTACTTTTAGATTCGTAAGGGAAATCATTTATTTCTTAAACTAAAGAGACCTGTTTCCCATCAGGTATATTATGCCAACAACTTTACAGGACCCTGGGTGATGGTGCATAGTTACAAGTACACATCCAGTGGAATGAGTGTCATTCCAGAGTCACTGCATTCTCTTTCTCCTCAAGTCTTGGCCACGTTTAAGGAAGGCAGCATTTTTTTCACTCTCTTAGTATTTAGGGAACAAACTATATGCTCTTCCATAAGTGCACACCAGCCCCTAGGACTGCTGACTTAACATTTTTGTATTTTATCTCATTAAGATAAGGGAGAAAATTGGGGCGCCTGAGTGGCTCAGTTGTTAAGTATCTGCCTTCAGCTCGGGTCATGATCCCAGGGTCTTGGGATTAAGCCCTGCATCGGGCTCCCTGCTTGGTAGGAAGCCTGATTCTCCTTCTCCCATTCCCCCTGCTTGTGTTCTCTCTCTCACTGTGTCTCTCTCTGTCAAATAAATAAATTAAATCTTAAAAAAAAAAATAAGATGGGACAAAAAAACTTTGACATTCACTTCTCTAAGTTCTACCAATGAATGGTCTCTTAGGAAACTATTCTAAACGACTATTTCTAAGGCATGGAGCTTTGCTGAAAATCATAATCTCTAAAATTAATTTACATATAGAATTTAGTTTCCAAAAACCCTCCTATATATGGTGACATTCTTTGAAATGCTGGTATAAAGTAGAAATATGAGAAGAGTAGATTTGTTGTTGTTTTGCATTGTTTTTGTGTAAAAGATGCCTTTATTAATTAGATAAAAACTACTGATTTACCCACACCAAGATGTGTATATAGTGTCATGGACTTCCCAGACCTTCTAAACTTCATTCATAGAGTCCCCTTTCCAAGGCGTTTGGGGCACCCAGGCTCAAAACCTCTACATTAAATTGTCTTCTATTGCCCCCCCCACTTATCCTTTCTTATCTGAACATCTTAAGTAAAGGGAAGACAAGACAGAGAGAAATAAAAATTCAGGGGACTATAAATAATCAGTAAGTACTCATTTAGAAAGCTGCTGGACCAAGACCACAAAATGTCATAAAGTAGATATATTGGTTTCCTAATTTCTCAACATAGAAATCAGTTTGAATTTAACTGGTTTAAAATCCAAGTTTAGTTATTTGTTCCACAAATGCTTACAAGAATCTAAAAAGCACCAGGCTGGGATTATGGGGAAAGCAAAAGGACCAACACACAGTCTGTATCCTCAGGGAGACTATAATCTAATAGAAGCTCTAAAAGCCTGACATAAGTAATGGTAACGAAAATGGAATGTGACTGGTCATGCGAAAAATACAGATCACACAACACATCATAAAATCCCAGAAGAAAAAGAAAATAGGGCTATCGTGGGATCTCCAAGAAAGCTTTCATGAAATGTTCCAGCTGGGCTTTCAATGACAGATAGGATTATATATGAGGAGGAGAGAACAAAACAGTGCCTGGCACAAAAAAGGCCCCAACACACAGAGATCCAACAAATGAACCAACAAAGGAACCAACGAAGCAGGGCAGTCCAAGGCCTGCGTGAAGACACCAGGAGCAGTTTATTTTGGTGAAAGTAAATATGAAGGGGATTTGGTGAGGAATTAGATAGAAAAATACGCTGAAGCAATGAGTGAGAGAAAGTTATTAAAGGGTTTTGAGCTAGAAAGAAACAAAAATAGAGCTGCATTTTGGGAAGAGAACAGGACATGAAATTTAAGGGCCCAGCCATGGAATTGTGGGGCATGTCATAACCACCCTGACAAAACCTCCCTACATTAAAATGTGTCACTAGAAACACTCTCAACATGATGCAACACGAAATAGGACTGGATTCCAAATCACCATGCAATTGTGAATCTATTTCTTCTGTAATAGTAAAAATGACTTATTCTTATCAAAATATAAATAAAATAGAGGCACCTGGGTGGCTCAGTCATTAAGCATTTGTCTTCAGCTCGAGTCATGATCCTAGGGTCCTGGAATCAAGCCCTGCACCGGGATCCCTGCTGGGTGGAAAGCCTGCTTCTTCTCCCACTCCCCCTGCTCATGTTCTCTCTCTCACTGTGTCTCCCTCTATCAAATAAATTTTTTAAAAAACTAAATTATCTATGTACACGTGTATAAATAAAATACACTGAGCACCTTCTCCAGGAAGGAGCCATCACTAAAATATCAGAGTATTTATCCTTGAACTCACATCCAAAATGGGATTATTTTACTGCTGGTGAACTGCTGTGAAAGAACTCTTGCCCCAGTGTCACTGTTATGGGCTGCCTTCTGAATGTCAACATTAGGGACCTCTACCAAATCCCCAGACTTCCACATCTACACATGGGAGCTCATTATAAGTTATTTTTGGGGGCGCTGGGTGACTCAGATCAGGTCAAGATCCCAGGGTCCTGGGATGGAGCCCAGAATCAGGCTCTCTGCTCAGCAGGGAGCCTGCTTCCTCCTCTCTCCCTCCCTGCCTCTCTACCTACTTGTGGTCTCTGTCTGTCAAATAAATAAATAAAATCTTTTAAAAAAAACATTTAAATTTTTTTGGAACTCAATAATTATAAAACAATGATGCAATTTATAAAATATCTTTATACATATTATATGTATATGGTTTGCTCATTATGATAGTATCTCTTGAGAATTCTCATTTTATTCAAAACAATAATTGGTGGGGTGAAGTTGATGTAAAGACCTTGAAATGTTATAAAGAAAGTTCCTATATTTCTTTTATTTCTAGTGGGCAAAAATGTATAGTTTTATAATTCCAGACAAATAACTATCCCTGCCATTTACACATATGATGAGATTCTATATTATCTCTACTTTTAACACATTTCAGCCAAATGAAATTATAAACTTTCAAGGAAAGAACAGTAGGTCCTTTGTCAAAACAAAACCTAACAAAAATAATAGAATGTAAAAATAAAAATAACAAAATAAGCATGAACTAAATTACAATCAGAACACAAAGCCTTAACAAATTTGTGATGTAACAAAACCAAAATTTTAAATGACAAAGTCAAATAGGCCATTATAAAGACATCCCATAATCAAGATTCTTCTGATAGAACTTTTTAATAATGCTGGGCTGTTAGGGTTCCTAAAATATGGGTATCAACTGGTTTTCTAGCATTTATAGTAATGACAAAATGTACTTGCTTTCAGCAACTTTTTGAGAAAAGAATGTTTTTGGAAAACCACTAGAGAGAGAATGAAACAGGCCACAGACTGGGAGAAAATATTTACAAAAGATGCATCTGATAAAGGACTGTTTTCAAACAGACACACAACTCTTAAAACTAAATGCAAGAAAACAAATGGCCTGATTTGCAAAATGAGCCACAGACCTTAACAGATATCTCACTAAAAAAGACATGCAGATGGAAAATAGACATATGAAAAGATGTTCCATATCATATGTCATCAGGGAAATCCATGTTAAAACAACAGTGAGAGACCACTCTACACCTATGAGAATGGCCCAACCCCAAACACTGACAACACTGAATGCTGATGAGAGTGTGGAGCAACAGGAACTCATTCACTGCGGGTGGTAATGCAAAATGGCACAGCTACTCTGAAATACAGTTTGGCAGTTTTTTACAAAACCTAACATATCCTTACCATATGATCCAGCAGTTGCACTCCTTGTTATTTACACAAAGGAGTTGAAAACTTAGGTCCACACAAAAACATGCACATGGGTATTTTAACAGTTTTATTCATAACTGTCAAAACTTGGAAGCAACTAACCTGTCCTTTAGTAGATGAGTGAATCGACAAACAGACCAGACAATGGAATGAAAGGACACGAAGGAAACTTAAATACATATTACAAAGTGAAAGAAGCCAATCTGAAAAGACTGTATGATTATAATGATGTGATGTTCTGTAAGTGGCAAAACTACAGACACAGTAAAAAGATCGGTGGTAGCCAGGAGTTAAGGAGAGAGGAATGAATAGGTAGAACAGAAAGAATCCCAGTATCATACTCTGTATGATAACTATAATGATGGACACACATCATTACATTTTTGTCCAAACCCACAGAATGTGCAACGTCAGAAGTGAACCATAATGTAAACTACAAATTTGGGGTCATTATAATAAGTCAGTGTAGGTTTATCAATTGTCCATTTCTTGTATATTGCCCAATTTACTGGCATATAATTTTTCAAAATATTCTTATACTCTTTTGTGTTTTGTGGTTATGAGCTGCTACTTCTCCTTTATTTCTGATATTATTTATTTGAGTCCTCTCTTTTTGTCAGGATGAGTCTAGCTAAAAGTTTATTAATTTTAGCTTTTCAAAGAATAGCTCCTGATTTCATTGATTGGTTCCATGGTTTTTTGGTTTTTGGGGTTTTTTTTAGTCCCCATTTATTTCTGCTCTAATCTTTATTATTTCCTTTCTTCTACTGACTTTGGTCTTTGTTCTTTTTTTAGCTCCTTTAGATACAAAGTTAAATTGTTTGAATTTTTTTTTTATTTCTTGAGGTATATCTGTATTACTATAATCTTCCCTCGTGGAACATCCTTTGCTGCATTCAAAGACTTTGTACTGCTTTGCTTTGTTTTGTTTTGTTTCGTTTTTTTCCATTTGTCTCCTTCCGTTTTTTTGTTTTTCTCTATAATTTTTCAATTTACCCATTCACTGTTTAGTAGCATGTTATTTAGACTCCATGCATTTGTGTTCTTTCCAGATTTGATCTTGTGATTCATTTCTACTTTCATATTCTTGGGGTCAAAAAAAAGATGTATGATATGATTTTAGTCTTTTTTGAATTTGTTGAGACTTGTTTTGTGATCTAAGATGTGATCTCTTCTGGAGTATGTTCCATGTGTACTTTAAAAGAATGTGTATTCTGCTGTTTGGGGATAGAATGTTCTGAATATATTGGTTAGGTCTGTCTGGTCTAACATATCATTCAAAGCCACTGTTTTCTTTTTGATTTTCTGTCTCAATGATCTACCCATTGATGTCAGTGGGGTGTTAAAGCTCCCTACTATTATTGTATTCCTGTCTATTTCTTTCTTTATGTGCTCCCATGGTGGGTGCATAAATATTTACAATTGCTATACCCTTGTGTTGGACGCTTCCTTTTATCGATATGTAGTGCCCTTCTTAGTCTCTTATTATATTCTTTGTTTTAAAGGCTACTTGTTAAAAAAAAATAAAAAATAAAGTCTATTTGTTCTGATATAAGTATCATTATTCCCACTTTCTTTTTGCTTCCACTTGCATGGTAAATGTTTTTTCGTCCATTCATTTTCCATCCACTTGTGTGTTTAGGTCTGAAGTGAGTCTCTTTAGGCAGCATATAGATGAGTCTTCTTCGTTACCCATTCAGTCACCCCATCTCTTCTGATTGGAGCATTAGTCCATTTAAAGTAATTTCTGATAAATATAGACCTACTGCATTTCTGTTACTTGTTTTAGGGTTATTTTTGCAGTTCTTCTCTGTTCCTTTTTTCTCTTGCTCTCTTCCCTTATAGTTTATTTTTTAAGGTTTATTTATTTAATTGAAAGAGAGAGTGCAGTATGCAAGCAGAAGATGGGCAGGGGAAAAGGGACAGAATCCTCAAGCAGATTCCCTGCTGACCATGGAAGGAAGCCTTGATCTCAGGACCCTGAGATCATGACCTGAGCTGAACTCAAGAGTAAGATGTTTAACCAACCGAGCCACCTGGGGTGCACCCTCCCCGACCTTTTCCTTGGTAAGATTTAATTTATTTTAGAGAGAGAAAGAGCATGCATCCCTTAAGTTTGACAGATTTCTTTGGTGTTATACTTGGATTCCCTTCTCTTTACTTTTTTGTGTATCTATTACAGATTTTTAATTTGTGGTTATAATTAAATTCATATATGACATCTTATGTGAATAACAGTCTACATAAAGTTGATGGTCGCTTAAGTCTGAACCCATTCTAAAAGCTTTTACCCCACACGCATTTCATGTATATGATGTCATACATCACAAGCTTTTACTTTGTGAATCCCTTAACTGATTTTTTATAGGTATAATTGTGATTTTACTGCTTTTGTGCTTTAACTTCCATGTTGGTATTATAAGTGATTAATTTACTATTTTTATTATGTGTTTGCATTTACCTGTGAAATTTTTTCCTTTCCTAATTTTATTACTTCTGATTATGGCCTTTTCTTTCAACTCAAAGAATTCCCTTTAATGTTTCTTGTACGAGTGGTTGATGAACTCCTTTAACTTATGTTTATTGGGAAACTCTTAGTCTCACCAACGCTGAATGATAACCTTACAGAGTAGATAGAGCCTTTCTGGTTGCAGGCTTTTCTTTCCAGTACTTTGAATATATCATAACATCCCATTCTAGCCTGCAGTTTCTGATAAAAAATCAGCTGATAGCTTATGGGGTCCCCCTTGTATGTAACTGTTTTCTTTTCTCTTGCTGCTTTTAACATTCTCTCTTCACCAGGACTTTTTTCCACTTTAATTGCTCTGTGTCTTGGTGTGGACCTTCTGGAGGCTCTCTGTGCTTCCTGGATCTGGATGTCCATTTCCTTTGATAGATTAGGGAACTTTATAGCCATTATTTCTTCAAATAAATTTTCTGCTCCCTTCTTTCTCTCTTCTCCTCCTAAGAAGCTTAAAATGTGAATATTTTTATGCTTGATGATGTCACTGAGTTAACCCATTCTCATTTCTTTATTATTCCTTTTTCTTTTTCTTATTTAGTTTGATTGCTTCCCATCACCCTATCTTCCAGGTCACTGATATGCTCTTCTGCCCCACCCCATTCATTCCTTCTAGTGTATTTTTGTATTTTGATTACTTAGTTCTTCATTTCCAACTGGTTCTTTTTATATATTCTATGTCTTTGTTGCAGGCTCACTGAGATCCTCCACCCTTTTCTCAAGTTCAGTGACTATCTTTATGACCATTACTTTAAATTCTCTGTCAGCCATATTGCTTATCTCTGTTTCATTTAGCTCTTCTGCTGTGATTTTGTCCTATTCTTTCATTAGGAACATATTCCCTTGTCTCATTTTTCTTCTAACCTCTGTGGTGAAGAACAGAGAGCTTTTCCTCTAAGATCTGGAATAAGTCAAGGATGTCCATTCTCACCACTTTTATTCAACACAGTAATGGAAGCCCTAGCCACAGCAATCAGACAAGGAAAAAAAAAAGTCATCCATGTTGGTAAAGAAGTAAAACTTGCACTATTCGCAGAAGACATGATATTATATATAAAATACCCTAAAGGTGCCACCAAAAATTGATAGAACTGATAAGTGAATTTAGTAAAGTTTCAGGATACAAAGTGAATATACAGAAATCTGTTGCATTTCTATACACTAATAACAAAGTCAGCAGAAATATAGAAATTAAGAAAACAATCTCATTTACAATTGCACCAAAAATAACAAAACCGAGAAATAAAATTAATCAAAGAGGTGAAAGACTCATACTCTGAAAACTATAAAACACTGATGAAAGAACCTGAAGACAACTAACACAAAAGAGTAAAAAGATGCTTCATGCTTATAGATTGGAAAAACAAATATTGCTAAAATGTCCATACTACTCAAAGCAATCTACAAATGTAATGCAATCCCTATCAAAATAGAAACAACATTTTTCACAGAACTAGAATAATATTAAAATTTGCATGGAACCACGAAAGGCCTCAAACAGCCAAAACAATCTTGAGAAAGACAAACAAAACTGGTGGTAACACAATCCCAGATTTCAAGTTACACTACAAAGCTGTAGTAATCAAAACTGTATGGAAATAGCACAAAAACAGACAAATGGATCAATAAAACAGAATAAAAAGCTCAGAAATAAACCTACATTTATATGGCTAATTAATCGCTGATAAAGGAGGCAAGAATATGCAATGGAAAAAAGACAGTGTCTGCAACCAATGATGCTGGGAAAACTAGACAGCTACATGCAAAAGAATAAAACAATCATTTTCTTACAGCATACACAAAAATAAACTCAAACTGAATTAAGGACATAGATATGAGACCTAAAACTAAAATACTTCTGAACGAAAACATAGGCAGTCATTTTTTTTTGACATTGACAACAGAAACATTTTTCTAGTTATGACTCGTCAGACAAGAGAAACAAAACCAAAATTAAGCTATTGGAACTACATCAAAATCAAAAGGTTTTGCACAGTGAAGGAGGCACCTTGTTGGCTCAGTGGGTTAAAGCCTCTGCCTCCAGCTCAGGTCATGATCCCGGGGTCCTGGGATCAAGCCCCACATCGGGCTCTCTGCTCAGCAAGGAGTGCACTCCCCACTAACTCCTGCTGCCTGCCTCTCTGCTTGTGATCTCTGTCAAATAAATAAATAAAATCTTTTTTAAAAAATGTGAAGGACGCCATCAAACAAAAGAAAAACTTACCAAGTGGGAGAAGATATATGCAAATGATGTACATGGTGAGGGGTTAATACCCAAAATACATAAAGAACTTAGACAACTCAACACCTCCTGCAAATGGTGCATCATGAGACCCAACTCTAAAAATGGGCTTCTCTTCCTTCCATCAAGAATCCCTAAGGCATCCACTCTCCCCAGTTCTGCAGTATCTTAGTCAATTCATTGTTCAGATTTCCTTCCATCTATTTTCACTCTTACAGAGTGAGCTTCAGCCTCAGAAGTCTACGAGCACAGAGTCTTACTACACTAGTAATAAGCTATATACGCAGCTGCGATCCCCTGTCTGTGTAGCTGTAAACATCTCTAGCTCCTGAACCTCCCACCCTGGGAGGTGTCACAGGTGCACTCACACACAGTCCTTTTTTTTTTTAAATTTGAATTTCATACTTTCATTGAAAAAGTAGTAACACAATAGAAGGTGTAAAGTTTGTACCTGAAACAGTAAAAAGCAAATATACTGGAAGAAAATGACATTAGTGTTGTGGAAGAACAACTTGGAAAATTCGTCTAGCACTTTTTTTTTGTTAATGTTCCAAGTTCTTTAAATTCTAGTTAGTTAACATATAGTGTATCAATTTCAGGAGTAGAATTTCCTGATCCACCACTTACAGATGACACCCACTGCACATCACAAGTGCCCTCCTTAATACCCATCACTCACGTAGCCCACCCCCCGCTTCCACCTTCCCTCCAACAACCCTGAATTTGCTCTCTATAGTTAATAGTCGCTCTTATCGTTTGTTTCCCTCTCTTCCTCTCTTTTTTCTTGCCCCCATGTTCACCTGATATGTTTCTTAAATTCCAAATATGAGTGAAATCATACGGTACTTGACTTATTTCACTTATATAATACACGCTAGCTGCATCTACAACTTTGCAAATTATAGGATTTCATTTTTTGTGTAGATGATTAATATTCCACATGTGTGTGTATATATTCCATATATATGTATACATACACACACACATACATATACTACTTCTTCTTTATCCATGCATCAGTGGGTGGACATCTGGACTTTTCTAATAATTTGGCTATTATTGATAAAGGTGCTATAAACATCAGAGTGTACATCCCCCTTCAAATCAGTATTTTTGTATCCTTTGGTAAATACCTAGCAGAGCAATTGCTAGATTGTAAGGGACTTCTATTTTTATCTTTTTGAGGAACCTCCATACTGTATTCCAGAGAGGCTGCACCAGTTTGCATTCCCACCAACAGTGTAAGAGGGTTCCCCTTTCCCTACATCCTCGTCAATCACACACAGTCTTTTTACCTTCCCCAACTCCAGTCCCTCTTGGAAATGTCTGCTGCTTGCATAATCATCCAAGGATGAGACTTCAGAGCCTGGCTAGCACCACAGTCAATGCCCAAGTAATGACACTGATGTCTGGGTCTATACTTGGGTCTGTGCTTACTGTCCTATTCCATTCCTCCCATTCTCTCTGAAACCCATTCCAATTAAATTTTAGCCAAATTGTTGATGTCACTGCACAGGGGGCTTTGGGATGAAACAAGATTAATCAAATTCAAACCTCTTTCTCTACCCTTTTAAATTCTGCTGATAAATCTTGGTTAGAAGCCTAGAAATATTGAAGGTTCTATTTAAACAGATGTAAACATATAAAAATGCATTCATTAGTTCAATATATTTAATTTTCTTTTTAAATACTTCAATTGTTTTATTGGGAAAAACCTTTCCAAAGTATTTAAATAATTTTTATATGCTTTTTATATATTTAGTATGTTAAATATATAAAGGGCAATACTAACTTCTCTTAAGCGTTCCAATACAACAGATAAATTTAGGAACTTTTACACATAAAAATCACAAGTTGAAACTCATTTCTTGACTATGCATTTTAATTTGAAGTTACAGACTATCATTCTAAAAGGCTGAAATTTGCTCAATTTAAGCAAATAGAATACTGAATATAAGCAGATTCTTCCCTAACACACAAATATTAATGCTACAATTTTGAGTCTTAAACACTTTCACACTCCATTTTAAATCTTGAGGTTGAAAATGCATACCCATTAAAGAAGACAATCAGACCTCAACTTAGATTAATCAGAGATTTGATAAGAGTGACTAGATAGATGATAGATAAATGTGTATATGTCAAGGTGCAATTTCTGTATGTTCATAATACAGTAAATAATTAAAATATATACCTATGTGTTGCTGCCTTCCCCAGAATCCTCAGTAGTCAAAAGGCTGCTGAAAAGAATGCCCTATTTCTTGGGGCACCTGTGACTCAGTAGGTTAAACCTCTGCCTTCGGCTCAGGTCATGGTCCCCGGGTCCCGGGATGGAGCCCGAGCCCCACATCAGGCCCCGCACTGGGCTCTCTGCTCAGCGGGGAGCCTGCTTCCTCCTCTCTCTGCCTGCCTCTTTGCCTATTGTGATCTCTGTCAAATAAATAAATAAAGATAAAATCTTACAAAAAATAAAAAAAGAATGCCCTATTTCTTATGCTGCACATTGTTTGTGTCCACATGTCTCACAGTTACTCTGTTTAATACAAATCCTTTAGCTCTCTCTCCTAAAGCAAGGTCCACAGCACCATACTTGCCAAATGAGAATGAATCTCTCCCTCATCTGTGCTTCTGGAACATGTTATTTATACTTCTTTTATACTGGTTAGCACTTTCTGCTTCAAACAACATATTTAGTTGAATTTATGTGTTGCTCTCCTCTCTGAACTGTGAATTCCTTAATGAAAGGGGCTGTTTCATGCTTAAGTTTTATCCCAAAATATATCAGGCAAAACACATTCATTTTGTAGTAGCTTATAACAAACATGTTTATTTGAATTGTAAAGATTTTATGATTATCAGCATTTAATAAGCAAAAAGTAAGAGCTGGGATGTGGATTCACCCTACTAATCAGAAATAAGGTGCAAGAAGCTTCAGACAGTTGAAATGACCATCATGTGGTTTTGTACAGGCAAGCAGTCTCAGATAGAGACACAGCACAGTACAAGGCTAAAAGCAAGGTCATTCGGTTTTCTGGGTATAAATCCTGAGTCTTCCATTTACTAACTAGGTGACTTCTATAAGCTACTTCACCTCTGTGTGAGGTTTCTTATCCCATACAGGGCCTGACAGAAGCCTGTAGGTGAGATATGAGTATAAGGATTAGATGAGATAACACCTGCAGAGCATCTGGATTAACACCGGCCATGGAGAAAGCAAACCATGGGACAGAACACCCACCTTAGGTAATGCACTCTGAGGGCAGACAGCAAGTGTTCAATAAATGCTACTTACTATTATTACATCAGTATATAACTGTTCTCTTCATTACATGCAGGAGAAGTCTAAATTATGGAATGCAAAAGGGAAATTGGGTAAAGGGAAATTTTACCCTAGAAAATAATATTCAAGGACTCTTAAACAGTTATTTGCCTAATAAGCTTCCCAAGGATCAAATGGTATCATAGCAACAAAGCAGTACAAAAAAATAATGAAAGAAGTCACATTTCTAAAATAACGAAAGAATTCACATTTCTATTACCCTCACAAATGAAGAGCGCACAGTACATAGCTTCAAATTCTTAAAATTTTTTCCATTAAATAAATACAGTACCATTTTCCTAAATGCAAAATCAATGTTATAGTACATTAATTGTTAATTTTTAGATTTTGAAAATAGACTGTTTATATCCATTTTGTGTATCTAGATTTTCCCAGAACTATTTTCAGATTGTATAAACTCTAAACAAACTTTCCTAAGTGAAAAAATAAGATAAAATAATGATTGAGAACAGTTAAGAATTAGTAAATTAAGTACCAGTTATACATATAAATTGCTATTTAAATTTCTTCCAAAATAGTTTTATTATCATTTTGTGTTTAACTTAATTGTGAAAGTTTGCAATATCCCATGTCATTTATGCCTTTTAGAAGTCTAGATGCTCAAACTCCAAAGGTTATCTCTGAACTATCAAGCTTTTACAATTCATAAGATCACCATTCTATTTCTTAATTACGGATCAAATGACCAAAGGAATCAACCTTGGATACATACGTTGCTGATTTGATGTAGGGGAGCAATTTATTATTTTTTATTTTAATTCCAGTATGGTTAACATACAGTGCTACACTAGCTTCAGGTGTACAATATAGTGATTCAACAATTCCAAATATCACCCAGTGCTCATTAAAAGTACACTCCTTAATCTGGAGGGGAGCAACTTAATTATGACATACATCATCACTAAATTTTACCCAAAACCTAAGTCTCGGCCCTCATTCACGCAACACATATTCTCTAATGCTCTCCTAAGTGAGACTATTATTTTTTGGAGCTCATTCTAATTCTTAAAATTACAAAAGCTTCCAGTATCAGTGGAGGATGCTTCTAAATATGTGTAATTTCTCCTCCGAATAGAAAAAAAAAGAGACAAGAAGGCCAAGGTTTGAATTCTGCCTTTCTCACTAACTCATTAAAGGACCTTAAGTTAATGACTAAATTCTCTAAATTTCAGTTTCCTTATCCATGACAGGAGAAACAGACCAGCTCCCTGTGACTGAAATCATCTAATGCAATGCCTGACTTTCCGTGTAACAGTGGCTAATATAACATCCTGAATTATCACTGCAGGTTCAGAAAGCTCTGAGGAAGAAAGACACCATTTACTACAGTCTTTCCAATAAACGAGTGAGAACTACTTTCTCCTCTCTGGTCCAGTCACTAGTGTCTGGAGAGTTAGGAGGTGATCAGACACTCACGGGCAACACAAGATCGCTCTTTCAGCCCTTTCTCTGCTGCCTTCTAGCTCTGTCCTTGGATAGATACCTCTGACTGTCTTCCAGGTAACTCCATGAGAGTGGAAACAGCACGGATAGAATCTCAGAGCTGGATGAGTTTCAGAAAGAGATACAAAGTAGCTCCCTGCTCTGAGGTGGAATGACACTTAGACCATCCAGGCAGATGGCTATCTGCTCCTAGTTTTAAAGATCTCTAAGGATTGAACTTCCCATATTCCTAGGTTACCTGTTTCAATATTTAATCCCTTCTTTATAGTTATGTCCATCTTTATGACCAACTGAACTTTTTCTCTTGCTACAACTTAAAAGTATTTCCTTTTATTTGGTCTCCTGTGGAAGTAAAGAACATCTGTTCTGCATCTCCCATATAATGACCTTTCAAATACTTGAAGACAGTTAAATCACCCCTTAGTTTTCCCTTCTCCAAGTCAAACAGTCCTGATCCCACTGAGCCCTCTCTTAGGAGCTGGTCCCCATTCCTTACATCATTTCTGCTGATCTTCGCTGGACCTTCTCCAGGGTCTCCATATGCTTTGCCAAAAGCAAAGACCAAAATTGAATGCAGCAATAATGCCAAATAAAGCAGAAGGATTACTTTTCACTTCTGTATCCCTTTCTTGATAAAACATTCCAAGTGGTATGCATGCCCTTTTTTCCAAAATATATTGCTCTTCCTAATACTCTTTGCTTTGAAATAATGTACACTATTATCTTGGAGTATCTTTCTCCAAAGCTTGTATCATATTTCAGGTGCTTCAAAAAATCCCTCCCTGTCAGTAAGGACCAAATTTAGAAGAGCGCGGCTTCAGAACATTTTTACCTTCTATAAAAGCTAAAATAAAAAAGCTGTGAAAACAAAACCCAAATTTATACAGTTCGTGAAATAGTCATCAACATTTACATCCTGATGACGTTTTGGACACATGTTTTCTTCATATGTTCATTGAAATCCATTTTCTTTTAAGAATGATATAATCTGACAGACTTTGTAGGAGTGTCCTCTAAATAAGTAACAAAAGAAATAAAAAGGCTAACATTTACAGAAGGTTTTGTCAATAAATTTGAGGAACTGGTGAGTCCTCAGTATATTTTAAAAAATCTGGTTTAAGTCTTGTAACTTTAATCTACATTTTATAATAATACACACTGTGACAGATGGTAGCTATATTTCTGGTGAGCATATAGCATAATATATTAAAAAGTATACATGAAACATACATTTTCTGACACCGGTATTGGTTTAAATGTTTCAATGTATTTATTAAGACTTATGTTTCTGAGGGTTTTAGAGATGCTAATAACTCTAGCTTTTTTAAAAATTTTTGAATGATTATAAGTAACTATATTTGAAATCACCTGAAATTTCTCATTTTTTCCCTCTTTTTTGTCACCATCGTGAAGATTCCTAACTATGTACAAATTCTCATTTCGCAAGCATGTTAAGCCAAAGTTATACTGTTCCCTAACACATATATTTATCAGCTCTTTATATTTTTCAGACATCACTTAACCTTGTTATTGCTTAGGAATGCTGAAACTGAAAGATATAAAAAGAGAAGTATTAAAACAATTTGAAGAGAAAGGGTAGGAATGTGTCATCATTTTAGAAATTCAATTTTTCTCTTAAAGTAGGGAATTTTCTTCCCGATTTCTCCTGTATCTTTAGAGCCTCTCCTGGGTATTGTCATTCTTAACCGTCTTCGCAGATAGCAGTACACGATCTGGGGAATGTATGAAGGAGAGGACAATATCCATTTCTTTTCTACATATGAGCAAATGAGAATGTGAACTTACTCTATGAATCCTAATAACTTCATACTCAAGTTAATTTCACATTCTGTCAAAAGACATGCTATGCTAAGGGAGAAGGTAAATTATAAACTCGAAGAAGCTCCTTGAATATAAAGAACTGAAACAACTATAAATAAAATATTCCTGGACTATTACTCAGCCGTAAAAAAAGAATGAAATTTTGCCATTTGCAATGATGTGGTTGGAACTAGAGCATCTTATGCTAAGTAAAATAAACCAGTCAGAGAAAGACAAATACCATGTGATTTCACTCACATGTGGAATTTAAGAAATGAAACTGATGAACATAAGCGAAAGGAAAAAAAAAAAAAAAGAGGGAAGCAAACCATACGAGAGACTCTTAACTATAGGGAACAAACTGAGGGTTGCTAAAATGGAGATGGGTAGGGAAATGGCTAGATGGGTGATGGGGGATTAAGGCAGGCACCTACTGTGATGAGTACCCAGTGATGGATGGAACTGTTGAACGTTGTGTACCTGAAACTAATACTACACTGCATGTTAACTAACTGGAATTTAAATTAAAACTTAAAACATTATTAAAAAAACAAAACAATATAAAATATTCTTACAAATAAGAAAAACACAAATAACCCAGTAATCTTTGATCAGGAAATACAAATCAAGACTACAACAAGAAGCTAATTATAAAATATTCAAATGGTAAAAATAAAACAAATTCTGACCATACAAGTATGAGATGGGATATAGATCCAAAATATGTTTTATTAATTGGTAGTAGGAAGGAAAACTGGCTCAACTACTTCGGAAGTGAGGTTAAATATTCACAAATCCTTCAACTGCAATATTCTACTGTATGGCCAGAAGAAACTTTCCCATACGTGCATAAGGAGATACGGTCTGTTCATAACAGTTCTGTTCACAATAGCAAAACTTGAACGAGACTTGAACTCCACCAACAAGAATGTTTAAAAGACTCAGTGGTACATATTCAACAGAATATTATACAGAAGGCAAAAACAAACTACAGCAACACACAATACAAATGACTCTTAATACTAAAATATTATGTTAACATAAGTCTCAAAGAGTATATCTAACAATACAAACTCTTTGTAAAGTCAAAACAAACAAAATTTAAAATTTATTTTGTAGGAATATATAAAGATATAAAATTGTATAATTGTATAAACACAATGATGACTATGGAATTCAGGATGCTGGTTAACTTCTGATTTAAAAAATGACTCCAATTTTTTAAAAAATGGGCTCCATCTTTCATACACCATCTCCCTACATCTCCCTATAATTCTGCACCTTCTTTCATCGAGAGGTGTGGTCCATTACTCCACACCTCAAACCTGGACTGGCCTCACTTGCTTCATTGAACAAAATGATACAGAAATGACAATTCTAAGTCTTGGTCTCTCTCCCTTAAATCCCTGTCTCTGGCAGGAGAACATGCTCAGGACAAGCACTTGCTCGCCCTCGACCCTGGACATTGGAGGTCATCCCAGCCAAGGCCATCCTGAATCAGACAGCCCCAGACGACACACCAGCTCATCAGAGACTCCAGAACAAGCCCAGCTGAGGTCATCTGAGCCGATTTCACAGCAGCAGGACTAAGCCCAGCCAACCCATTCATGTGCAAGCTGAATAAATTATTGTTGTTTTAAGCCACTACGTTTTGAGGTGCTTTTTTTTTAAAGATTTTATTTATTTATTTGACAGGCAGAGATCCCAAGTAGGCAGAGAGGCCGGCAGAGAGAGAGAGGAGGAAGCAGGCTCCCCGCTGAGCAGAGAGCCTGATGCGGGGTCGATCCCAGGACCCCGAGATCATGACCTGGGCCGAAGGCAGAGGATTAACCCACTGAGCCACCCAGGCGCCCCTAAGTTTTGAGGTGCTTTTTAATGAAGAATTTTCATGGTGATCAGTATATAGCAGATATACCACAGGTTGGAAGAGTCAAGGCTCTACTCTATATTCTTGTTATTTTGTGTTCTATTCATTTTTTAACCTATATGTCCATTCATTGACATTGTACACATACTGACAATTTTAATTGTTTTACCGTACTTTATCTTAATGATATATCAGTTCACTTGGCCTCATTATTCTATCATTAGGCAACATGGCAAAGTCACCCTGATTTTCAAAATACTAACTTAAAGGGGCACCTGGGTGGCTCGGTGGGTTAAAGCCTCTGCCTTCAGCTCAGGTCATGATCCCAGGGTCCTGGGATCGAGCCCCACCATCGGGCTCTCTGCTCAGTGGGGAGCCTGCTCTCTTCTCTCTCTGCCTGCCTCCTCTGACTACTTGTGATCTCTGTCAAATAAGTAAATACAATCTTTAAAAAAAAATACTAACTTAAAGTAGTAACGAATTTTGCTAAGATTATTTATGTTTTCTACTACAAACCTCTGCAGACATGGTCTAGCATAGACTCTGGAAACATGCAGCCCCTACCACTAACCAACTCTTTGATCTTGGGTAAGTAACTTAAATTCTCTGCACCTTATTTTCATCACCTATACGATTGATATGAGTACACTTACCTTTTTAAGACTGCTGTGAGAACCACATGAGAAGCTCACTAAGTTTTTACGTAGTAGGTAATCAACAAGTACACAGTCACATTATGGAGAGTTTCACAAGTATCAAACTTTGAAGTCTTCCTTTTCAAAAAAAAATTTTCTTTTCACATTCTAATAAATGAATACCTAACGATTAGTTTGATTAGTAACAAATGGAGTTTGATCCGACACCCACTGGGAAACCAACACTAAATAACTTTATCTAAAGTTCAAGAGTCTGTGGAACTAGGTCTTTTGACATTTTGGAAGCAAATGTACAAGATCCATTAAATAATCTGTGTGCTGACCATATACCCTGAATGAATACACTGATATTCCTATGTCTATCTAAAATCTGTGTCTGGTATATGACATTACCTCCTTTATCTTCCCGTTAAGACACGGCATAATCTGATAGGTAGGTATAATTTTTTAAAAACCACTCACAATGCCATAGTTTTAAATCAGTTAATAAAAAAAATCATATCAGCTGATATCATTAATAACTACTGTCAAGGCTATATATATTAACTATATCAAAGATAGAGTTAATACTTTGTCAGGAGCTGAATGCTCTAAAAAGAAGAAAAATCATATGCTCTTCAGAAAATCACAAAGGAAATTCTGAAACATGCTACATGAATGAATCTTGAAGACATTATACTAAGTGAACTAAACCAATCACAAAATAGACAAAAGACAATACTGTATCCACATACATGAGCTATCTAGAGTAGCCAAGTTCAAAGAGACAGAAAGTAGGGGCACCTGGGTGGCTCAGTGGGTTAAAGCCTCCACCTTCGGCTCAGGTCATGATCCCAGGGTCCTGGGATCAAGCCCCACATCGGGCTCTCTGCTCTGCAGACCGCCTGCTTCCTCCTCTCTCTCTCTCTGCCTACTTGTGATCTCTGTCAAATAAATAAATAAAATCTTAAAAAAAAAAAAAAAGAGAGAGACAGAAAGTAGAAGGGTGCTTGCCAGAGACTGAGGCAGAGAGAAATAGGAAGTTTAGGAAGTTTTGTTAAGTAGGTATAGAGCTTCATTTTGCAGGATGAAGAAGTTCTAGAGAATGGAAGCACAATAATGTCAATATACTTAACACCACTGAACCATACACTTAAAATGGCTAAGATGGTAAATCCAATGTAATGAGTATTTATACCACCAATATAAAATTTATATTATACTTACATATGTATGCTATATAATCATTGGTGGTTATGGCAATAATCAATGGCAATCTAACATAGAAGCAATTTGTCTAAGCACATAATTACACATAGAATTAATTTTTTAAAAGATATATGTAAGTGTAGGTTTTGGTAATGTGATTTTTAAATTTTTTTAAGAGACTTTATTTGTCAGAGAGAACATGTGCAAGCACAAGGAAGGGGAGCAGGGGGCAGAGGGAGAAACAGGCTCCCTGCTGAGCAAGGAGCCTGATGCAGGACTCAATCTCAGGACCGCACGTCATGACCTGAGCTGAAGACAAACACTTAACCGAATGAGCCACTCAGGCGTCCCTTGTTTTATTAAAAAATAGTTGACACACATGTTACACATTAGTTTTAAGTATACAACAGAGTGATTCAACTTCTCTGTATGTTACACTGTACTCACCCCAAGTGTAACTACTGTCTATCATCATATAATCTATTACAATACCATTGACTATATTCCCTATGATGTACCTTTTAACCCCATAACTTAGTCATTCCACAACTGGAAGCCTGTATCTCCCATGCACCCGCACCCATTTTGCCAAATTCCCACTCACCTCCCTCTCACAACCATCAGTTTGCTCTTTGTATTTAGGTCCCATTCTGCTTTTTGTTTGTTTATTCATTTTTTTGTTTTTTACATTCCACATAAGTGAAATCATATGATATTCATCTTTCTCAGTCTGGCTCATTTAATTTAGCCTAACACTCTCCAGGTCCATCCACATTGTCACAAAAGGCAAGATTTCATCCTTTTCATGGGCATTTAATAGTCCATTGTGCATGTGTTTGTATCTACCTATCCACATCCATCCCATATGCTCCTACCTCTTCATCCCCTGATTGACACTTATGCTGCTACCATATCTTAGCTATTGTAAATAATGCTGCAATAAGCATAGGGGTGCATAAAGTTTTCAAGTTAGTATTTTTGTTTTCTTTGGGTAAATACCCAGTGGCATTATTGAATCATACGGCATCTCCATTTTTAATTTTTTGAGGAACCTCCATACTGTTTCCACAGTGGCTGCACCGATTTACATTCCCACTGACAGCGCACAAGGCTGGGTGTACTATGGACAATGCAGGAGTAACGTGATTTGTCAAGACATTTGTCAAGATGATTTGAATAAGAGAGAAAAGATGCTTGCCTAATTATGTGGAGTTTACATGTATGTATGGAGAAAGAGGGCATATATTCATCAATCAACACAAACAAAACATATCAGGTAGTAAAACCCCAGAGAAGAGTTAAATAGAGCAATGCTGTTGCAAGTAACTGGGTGGCTGGTTTAGACTGACAGCCTGAGGAGACTTCTAGTAAGAGGGGATACACCGACCGACAGAAAAAAGCCAGCCACACAATGGTCAATCAGGCAGACTGGTTTTCCAAAGAGAACAAACAACGTAACGTCTACGTCAGGCTTCATGTTTACAAGGGAAAAAAAAATTAAGAACTTTTTTTAGAAAAATATTATTTTTTAAAGAAAGGAGTAAAGGATTCAAAACAGCAGAATCATCTTAAACCTATGCATAATAATAGCCCTGGACTCCACATATCATTGCCTATACTCTAGCCCTTCTGCTTAAAGATTATTAAGTTGTTAGGAAGAGTAACAATCTTTATTAAAAGGAAATGTTTTGTTGCACCTATGTAAACAAATTCTATTTATTGCTGCAGGCTTTTCCAAAACTATTTAGAATTAGAATATTATAAAATCACAGAAAAAAAACTTAAAGAGTCCAAATTGTTCTTGGGCTGAGAAAGTTTGTTATCGCTGTCCAAATCCAGGTGCAAAAACATTTTTGCTAATGTTACAAATACACCACTTAAGACAGAAAAGCTGCCCAAACACACCTGCAGCTTTTCAGAGCTGATTTAATATTGTGTTAAAGTAAACATATTAAGGACACGACTGTTTAGTCATCAAAAAGCTCTATTGCCCAATTTGCTACTTAGAGTGAATGAAACAAGCTACTCAGATTCTGATCAAGATAAACCTGCATTTCGTGACTTCCTTTCCAAACTCAGTATTATCAGGTAGTGCTCAGTGCTGGTAAGGTCACTTTAAGATTAGTTTGGTCATACGACTTACACGATTGAGGACACAAAGAATAAAGTATAAGAAAGAGGCTATGTTCTGAAGATACGGCATTAATGCCACATTTCATTTATGAGCCAAGAGACTGCAGTAGTTATGAACCCAAACTCTAATACCAGACCACTTGGGCTCTCATTCTATTCCTGTCTTACTGGTTGTTTAAACTTATATGTAAACTCTATATACTCAGTTTTTCTATCTGTAAAATTAAACACGTTAAAACATATACAAATGCTTGACAGTGCCTGGTACATATCAGAAAATGACAGTTAAAACAACATTAATTATTATTATACACAAAATACAGTCACATCCATCTACTGTCAATCTATTCTACCATATCAAAGTTTACATATATAAATATGTATCAACATACAGACATAAAGAAAATATATAAAGTTAAAAAAGTACGAAATGAAAAAAGTCAGCATTATTCCAACAAACAGAAATGAAATTTTAATTTTTTAAAATTTAGTAATTCTGTGATAAATCATTTCAAGGATGTGCCATACATTCTTTTGATCTTATAGCAAAAATAAACAAATGAACAAATCCCTCTGGTTTAAAGGAAAGATTTGTTTTTTTAGAATGTATTAGTTATGTCAAGTCAAGAAATAAGCACACATCCGGAAACTGTTTCAATATTTAAATTAAAAGGGTGATCATACTAAACAGATCACTTCTAATCACCTTGATTTGGATAATTCTACACGTAAGATTATATGTAGTAGAAAGAATTTAATGCATTTCACCCATCTCTAAAATTAATACTGATGCTAATAAAATTCATGGTACAAATTTTTTGATCTCGTGATCTAAATGTTATAGATATGAAACATCACATGTATAAAACACATATTTCATTTTCTCAGTGGATGTTTGCAATTACCCTTGAAAGTATGTTTGAGGCGAACAGGGGTGTTTGATCTTATCATAGATTGAACTGACTCAGAAGAAGCTGAAAGAAATCCTGTCTAGCCATGCCCGGACACCTGTCCCTAGTTCTAACTGATTACTGGAAATGGACATCTCTAACTCCAAAGGACAACTGTGGTGGGATTTTGCCATCTCCTCTTAAAGCAAACACATGATTTTCGGATTATATTTTATTTTTTTTATAAATTTTAAGATTTTTATTTATTTGACAGAGATCACAAGTAGGCACACAGGCAGGCAGAGAGAGAGAGAGAGAGAGAGAGAGAGGGAAACAGGCTCCCTGCTGAGCAGAGAGCCCGACGCGGGACTCGATCCCAGGACCCTGGGATCATGATCTGAGCCAAAGGCAGAGGCTTTAACCCACTGAGCCACCCAGGCGCCCCTCGGATTATATTTTAAATATTTTTCCCATTAAACAAAAATTTAAGCAAACAAGAAAAATAACTTGTCAATTAAGCAAATTAATCATTGACTATGCTAAAAAGTTTGAGAGCAAAATGTAGAATTTTGGCAAATATCTACTGCTCTATTTACTTATTTTTCCTTCAGTAGTGGCTTTAAACACATGAAAAGACAGAGGAAGAGAAGACAAAGAAAGAGAGAGAGAGTGTGTGTGTGTGTGTGTGTGTGTGTGTGCATATACCTGTGTTCATGTAGAACATAAGCTATTTTTAAGTTTTCCAGGCTAAATCATATGCCATATATTTGTTAACTTATTTTAATGAATACAGTAACCAAGAGTTAAATGAAGGTACAGATTATTAACAATAATTATGACTATAGTTCTAAATGATTACTTCAATAACTTGATAAAAAGTGAGGAGTTTGATAGGATTGAATTTAGTTTTAAATCTTCATTCAACTTGGTAAAAAGAGCAAAAGACTGCATGCCACAAGTTTAAGTTGCTCCATTTCCTTTATGAGATCTTTTCTCTGTTAATATGTAATAATTAAGTTAAGATTCACTAAACATAAACTGTAAGCTTCTCAATGAAGGCATGATCCTTAGAAAAAATTCTTAAATCTCTCTGGTAGTAAATTCTCAAAGTAGAAAACCATTGTGACCTCTGGGGCCACTCTGCCTGGATTTAAGTCTTCAGCTCAGAACTAATATATTTCTTCACTTTGTGCCTCAATTTTACCATCCACGAAATTGTTTTAAAAATTAAATAACTAGGGGCACCTGGGTGGCTCAGTGGGTTAAGGCCTCTGCCTTCAGCTCAGGTCATGATCCCAGGGTCCTGGGATCGAGCCCCGTTTCGGGCTCTCTGCTCAGCGGGGAGCCTGCTTCCCTTCCTCTCTCTCTGCTTGCCTCTCTGCCTACTTGTGATCTCTCTCTGTTGGATAAATAAATAAAGTCTTTAAAAAAAAAAAAATTAAATAACTAGGGCGCCTGGGTGGCTCAGTGGGTTAAGCCTCTGCCTTTGGCTCAGGTCATGATCTCGGGGTCCTGGGATCAAGTCCCGCATCGGGCTCTCTGCTTGGCAGGGAGCCTGCTTCCTCCTCTCTCTCTCTGCCTGCCTCTCCGTCTACTTGTGATTTCTCTGTCAAATAAATAAATAAAATCTTAAAAAAATAAATAAAAATAAGAATTAAATAACTATTGATAAAATCATTTTAGTACTAAATGTCTGAATTTTAGTCTGTGTTCAATAATATTAACTATTTAGGGGCACCTGGGTGGCTCAGTGGGTTGGGCCTCTGCCTTCGGCTCAGGTCATGATCTCGGGGGATCAAGCCCCGAGTCGGGCTCTCCGCTCAGCAGGGACCCTGCTTCCTCCTCTCTCTCTGCCTGCCTCTCTGCCTACTTGTGATCTCTGTCTGTCAAATAAATAAAATCTTTAAAAATAATAATAATAATAACTATTTATAACACCGATTAAACAATGGAAGCATAAAGTAAAAATGTTTTAACTCAGCCGAAGTACTGTCAGAATATGAATTGCCCAGGCAGTAGATCTTGATCTCTCAATGACGAAACCATCTTTGCCCTCAAATAAACATTTTCTCCCAAAGCCTTATCATTCCAGTCATGGTACAGCTCAAACCAAACAGTATTCCACTTACCCTTCTGCCATCAGATACCCCTGAGTTTCTGCTCTGATTTATGTCCACTCTTGCCTGTTCTATAATATCTAGAACAGGTAGGGACTGCCCTGTTTTTAGTTCCATGAGTGTTGGACCAGAGATATGATAATTGAGCTTATTTTAATAAATCCTTAAGACTCTCAAAATGATTTAACCCTAGATGGGCAGGATAGTGGGACAGGAAGCTAGTGAGAAGGTGAAGTCCAGAACCCGTGGGAGGTTCCGTGGACTAAGCACCTGCCTTCTGCTCAGGTCATGATCCTGTAGTCCCAGGACCGAGCCTCACATCAGACTCCCCCCTCAGCAGGGACTCTGCTTCTCCCTCTGACCTACCCCTTTTTGTGCTCTCTCGCTCATAGTCTCTCAAATAAATAAATAAAATCTTGGGTGCCTGGGTGGCTCAGTCAGTTAAGTGTCTGTCTTTGACTCAGGTCATGATCCCAAAGGTCCTGGGATCAAGTCCCACATCTGGCTCCCTGCTTAGTGGGGAGTCTGCTTCTCCCTCTGCCTCTGCACCTCCCCACTGCTTGTTCTCTCTCTCATGCGCTCTCTCTCTCAAATGAATAAGTAAAATATCTTTAAAAATAATAATAATAAAAATAAACAAATAAAATCTTAAAAAGGAAAAAGAAAAGAAGGTGAAATCCTGAACAGAAGAGTTGTTTGTTATGGTGATACCAGGTAAAAGGGATTAGGAGATTACATTGGTAGGACAGTCCAAACAATTTATTATCATTTAACTGAATCCAACAATGAATAATAAAAATAATAAACCAAGTTAAGTTGCATTTATCCCAAGAATGCAAGGATAGTTTAGTATTAGACTATTCCTTAAATATCTTGTACCACTTTAATAAAGGGAAAATATCTTATAATCATCTATCTCCATTAACTGCATATAGAAGGGAACTTTCCATGTCAAACACACATGCACACACACATACAGAGATGCATACACACCACTATAAACATGGGAACAGCAGATACTATCACTTTAATTTTTTTTTTTTATTTGACAGAGATCACAAGTAGGCAGAGAGGCAGGCAGAGAGAGAGAGAGGAGGAAGTAGGCTCCCCAATGAGCAGAGAGCCCGATGTGGGGCTCGATCCCAGGACCCTGGGATCATGACCTGAGCCGAAGGCAGAGGCTTTAACCCACTGAGCCACCCAAGTGCCCCTACTATCACTTTAAAACCAGGAACAACACAAGAAAGCCCACTATCAACAATTCTATTCACCCATGTACTGAGGTACCTTAGAAGTACAACAAAAAAAAGAAGAAATTAAGCAAATGATTGGAAGAAAGGTAATATAATATTATTTGTGAATATGACTACCTATACTGAAACCCCACTCACCGAATCTACTAACAAATCATAAGAAATATAATATATAGATAGTGCAATTCGCATTTCTGTAAAAATTAAAACATTTTTCTAAAAAGCATATATTTAAGTAAATGTACAAAAGGAAGAAGCAAGGGAAATATATATTCTAAGGAGGTATGTATAGGGACCAAGGCACCCTGCCCCAAAGTGGACCACTTTGGCATGAACATCATTTTGAGTTAAAAGCAATCCAACCCAGCAGACTCACAAAGAAACTCATTAGCTCAACTGCTCACTTTACCAGGAAGAAAGCTATTAATTGAGATTGCTCTTTAAGAAAATTATCTGCATAACAGGACAATCTTTGTTTCCCAAACATCTCTGTTTACCTTCCTGTAATGGTATTTCTACCCTCTGAATACTCAGACTCCTACCCCATTCCTTAACTCATATAAACATCATGTTCCTCACTGTCTAGAATTTCCATGTCTGTGTGGATCCCTTATCCATATGCTATTAAATATGATTTTTTCCCTGTTGTCTCATGTCAATTTGATTCTTAGTCCAGCTAGAAGAACCTTAAAGGGTAGAGTAAATTCTTCCTCCCCAACATGTGTGAAGAGGAAGAGAAATGTGAATGAAAATGTGGGATAAAGAAGGAAAACACTTAAAATTTTGTTCATTAAAGAGAAGCATAGCAGAGACTCATGGCAATAGCAAGCTATGGATTGAGGAGCAAAATCAACTCAGTTCTGTGTTCCCGAGGTCCTTAAATTGAAAAGGAAGTGAAAGGCATGATATCAACTTTGTTTTCTAAAACAAATACCACCAGTGTTCTGGCCTCATGTGTTTATTTTTCTGAACAATTTCTTTCCCTCCAATTATTCACATCTCGTAAATCTTGTATGAAAATTTTTGTTCTGACTGATCACTAAATAAG